>JAQZBX010058818.1:5854-17764 GCA_029593785.1 Cabassous unicinctus
ATTTATTTATTTATCACCCCCTTGCTGCTTGTGTTTTGCTGTGTCCATTTGCTGTGTGTTTTTTCTGTGTCTGCTTATCTCCCCCTTGCTGTGAGGTCTTGCTGCATCAGCCCACCGCGCCGCGCGGGCCGGCCCGCCCTCACAAGGAGGCCCCGGGAAGCGAACCCGGGGCCTCCCATATGGTAAACAGGAGCTCTGTCAATTGAGCCACACCCGCTTCCCTCTAAGTATCTTTTAGAAAAATTTTTTTTAAAAATTAAAAAAAAACAACTGCCAATCTGTTTTCCAAAAATGACTGTACCATTTTGCATTCCCACAAGATGAAAGAAGCAAGGCTCAGGAAATGATGTATGCTCAGGACTCTCAAATTACCCTAGAAAAGTAGAAGAGTGCCTTAAACATGATTATTGAGATTGAATTTCCCCCCAACAGGTTCATAGAGGGGTGGGGTAGGGTGGTAGTACTCAAAACCAGATTTGATTTAATCTAGAAAAATAAAGTAATTCTTTTATATCTAAGCAGTTTTTCTTTTCATACCTGTTATACCTGCAATGAGAGTCTTCACTGGGGACCATTGGGCTTGTTTCTTCTTTGAAACTTTAAAGAGCTTCAGTGAGAGACAACAGGCCCAGTATGTTGCCTGCTGGATGCTTATTTTTCCAAGCCTTGCTCAAATGGCATCCCCCTCTGGGAAGCCCTCCCCAAGGTGTATTGTTCTCTAATAATTTCCCCTTCACCCCTTTGTTCCTACCTCTTAAACTATCGTATCAGTGTCTATGTCTGTCTAGGCCAGTGGCTCTTGAACTTGAGCCTGGAGGGCTTGTAAAATGACACATTGCTGGACCCCATCCCAAAATTTCTGATAGAGTAGGTCTGTGGTGAAACCCAAGCATTTGCATTTCTACCAAGTTCCCAGGTGAGGCTGATGGCTGGTGGCTACAGTTTGAGGATGTCTGACCTACATTGTGGAGTCAGTTCCACCTGTGTTCAAGCCCTAACCCTGACGCATGATGGCTATGTGACAATGGCCAAATTCCCTAAATTTCCTGAGCCTTGCCTCTTTCATCTGTAAAATGAGAACAATACCTACCTTAAACACCTGCTCTAAGGGTTAAAGGACGTGGTGAAATAGAATCGAGCAGCATAAACAGTGGGTGCACAGTAGATGTGTCAAAGGAATGAATATTGTTGACCGACGACCTCTGTCCAACTGCTGAAGATATTCCTCAAGTCTTAAGGAATATCCTTGAAAGCTTAACAAATAGGCTAGAAGTGCTGCCTCTGTATGAGTACCACCCCCTCAGGGGAGGTGCTCCCTTCCACCCTCCACCTTCAAACCACACTTAGCATGTCTGTCTCCCAAGGAGACTGAGCTCCTTGAGGGCAGGAGCCTGTCCTGAGTCCTCAGTCTCCCACCAGCTCTTAGCACAAGGCCTGGAAGAGAGCCAGGACTCTTGAAGAAGTATCTGCTTTGCCTTGTCTTGCTTCTAATACTGTCCTACCCACAGCCACCCACCCACTTAGAGACATAGCTTCAAGCTGGTTGTGGCAGTTTGGCATTGTTTATGAATTTCAAAAATAGGTATTGGATTATGTTTGTAAACTGGTCTGTACCTGGGCATGACTAAATTATGATTAGGGCTTTGATTGAGCCATGTCAGTAGGACGTTGAGTCCCCGCCCTTGGTGGGCAGGGACTCACAGATAAAACTACATGGCAGAGCAGAGGAGTGAGTTGGAGTTTGAATGCTGAGTTTTGAGCTGGAACCCAGGAAGTGAACACATAGAAGAACATAGAGGAAAAGAGAGGGCTCCTTAGACACTGCAGAAGCCCCAGGGAGAGAGACAGAGCCATTCACTTGAGAGTCTACAGCTGTCCATGTGAAGAGAGCACAGCAGCTGAGCCCAGAGAGAAACGGAGCCCCAGGAAGAGAGGAACTCAAGAAGCCTGAACTCTTGGCAGACGTCAGCAGCCATCTTGCCCCAACACGTGGCAATAGTCTTTGTTGAGGGAAGTAACTTATGTTTTATGGCCTGGTAACTGTAAGCTTCTACCCCAAATAAATACCTTTTATAAAAGCCAACAGATTTCTGGTATTTTGTGTCAGCACCCCTATGATTGACTAATACACTGGTCTTTGCATAGGGGTAGCTCCTGATTGGCCCAGACGTGAGCATATGACCTGCAAATGGCCCATCCACATGTCAGTCCACAGCCAATGAGCAGGCCTGGCCTGAAGGGCTCTGCCCATAGTGGGTTTTGGTGTCAGGCAAGCCCATCAGTTGGCTCCCTCCAGTACTGGACTGGAGAACAACAGAGAGGATTGGCTAGTTCTGAGGGGAGACGGGTGCAGACCTGTACAGAAATCGATGTCAGGAGAGGGAAATCAGGAGTCCTCCAAACAAGGAATGGCAGTAGTTTTTAGGGTGGCCTCCATTCCTAGTGGCCTCTCTAATCCTGATCCTCAAGTACTCAAGTACTTTCCTACTTGGCTGTTAAATGAATAAAATGTTGAGTCAGCAAGGGTGTGGCTGCAGGAAGCTTTGGGCAGCTTGAGACCCAGTGGGCCTCTGACTGATGTCGAAGGCAGTAGGATTTGGGCAGAAAAGCAAGCGGGGGCCTCCCTGCCCACACAGCAATCTGGCAGGCCTGACCGCCTACAAACCCAGGACAAACCAAGGCGAAAGGGCTGTCTTCAGATTCACGCAGAAGATCTGCTGGTGCAGCTGCTACCTCCGCAGCCCAGGCTCCCCACCCACACCACTTCCTCCTGGGTACAGTGACAGAGGCTGTTTTGGTCAGGATGGTACTGACAGAGATATTTGGGTCACCACAGTGCTCTTTTGTCTTCCTCCACTTGCCAAGAGAAACTCCCCCAAGTGGAGGGCTGGCCCTCAGGGGAAAGAGGGTCACCAAGGTCCAGAAGGGCCCACAGAGGGAGGGGCTTGTAGGCCAATGACACACTGGATAAGGCTCTTGTGATCTCATGGCTTGGTGGGTCAGGGCCTTCTAAAGTTCTAGAAGCTCTACCTGGATTTTCTGAGGGAGGGCTGAGCTGCATGCACCACAGGATTTTCTAAGGGTGGCATCCCTTGGGTATTCACATGCAGTCCACAGGGTCCCATTGTTCCTGGGCGACCTCACTCAAGGGCTCCATTTCCAGCCTCTGGGTGTGTGGTTGATTTTTGTGGCCAAAAGAACATATGGTTCAGGGTCATAGACCTGGGAGCCACTTAGGGGCTTCCACTCACTTGCTGTGTTATGTTGATGAATCTCTTCACATTTCTTGGCCTCAGTTCCTTCCTCTGTATATAGCTCAGATTTCTACAGTGCTCACCACTCTGTTAATATGATCAGATAGGATCATATTAACCTTGATATGCCCATGTCGTTGCCATGCTAGTCCAAGACCCCCAGCTTCCTGCAAATTCCCCACACTATTTCAGAAAGTCTCCAGAGGTATTTCATATCTGCTGCGCTCCCCTAGCCTGCGAGCTTCTCCAGGCTTCACACCTGGGCCGCTGTTCTACAGCCAAGACTTCAGGCATAGCAATTCTCCTTGGCTGTAGGCCCCAGGTCCTCGAAGTGCCAAAGCTGAGGGGTGGTTTGAGGCAGAGTTGGTAGAGGGAAGCTCTGCTGCTTGGGCCCCACTGGGTACAGGCTAATGAAGCTGCTCTTTCAGTTTTCACTTAGCACTCTCGCTCTTTTTTAAATATTTATTTAGTTATTTATTTCCCCCCTTGTTGTTTTGCACTTACTATCTGCTCTCTGTTTGTTCTTCTGTGTCTGCTTATCTTCTCTTTAGGTGGCACCGGGAACCGATCCTGGGACTCTCTGGAGTGGGAGAGAAGCACTCAATCTCTTGCGCCACCTCAGCTCCCTGGTCTTATTGTCTCTCCTCTGTATCTCTTTTTGTTGCGTCATCTTGCTGCGCAAGCTCTCTGCGCAGGCCAGCACTACTGCATGGGCCAGCTCTCCCCTCGGGCTAGCTCGCCGCACGGGCCAGCTTGCCTTCACCAGGAGGCCCTGGGAATTGAACCCCAGACCTCCTATATGGTAGAGGGGAGCCCAATCGCTTGAGCCACCTCTGCTTCCCATCTCAACTCCACTTTCTAATAAAATCTTCCCATTTCTCTAAGGCCATATGCAACTTTTCTGTGTCATCTTTCATGATACCTTTGACTAAAAGTGAAGAAATAAAATTTCAGATTTGGAAGGATTCCCAAATATCACCCAAATCATCACACACACACACACACACACACACACACACCCACACCCCCACAGAGTCCCTTCTGTAAATACAACCAGAGTACCTCCTAAGTGGTCAACCAGCTTCTGTCACCTGCAGTGACGGAATGCTCATGACTTCCCAAGGACATTCGTAATGTCTCCTGTGGCTCTGCTGGTGGGGAAATGCTTGTATTACATGCAAATATGCCTCCTCATGGCTTGGTTCTGGCTGTGGGAATGCCCAGGACAAGCTTGTTCCCTTCCCCATCTAGAAGCCCTTTCAGAAATGTGGACAGGACTCATGTCATCTCTTAGTCTTCTCTCTTCCAAGCTGAACCTCCTCAGTCATAGCTAATATTCCCCAGGAGACAAAGTCTCGAGTCCTCGGATCACCCCCGGAACACCTATTTCATTTACTCTCCTAAAATGTGGTTCCTCAAAATAAATACTAACAAGGATGTTAATGGAAATCTTTTACTAGGAATTAAAGAAAAATTAAATATCAAGTGGTAATAGGGCTTTGGTTAAATTGATCAAATATACCCATTTATAGAATACTAGTCAACCTTTAACAAAATATGGTAGATTTACATGCACCATCATAGAAAGATGGTCATGGTAATATAAGCAGAAAAGAAAACAAATTACAAAACAGTGTGTCACATCTTATTTATCTGCTAGGCAGGAAGTCTTTCTCAGCCTCTCTCCCCCACATCTCTGCCTTGTAAAAAAAAAAAAAAAATTAACATATATTTAAAAGTGGTTAAACTGGGGAATTTTAGGTTGTATATAAATTGCCACACTACAAATTGTTTAAAAATTAGGGGGCAATATTCCCTGAACTCTGCTTAGCTATTTCTAGATTCTAGCACGACTTCTATAGTTTTATAGGTTTAGGGGAACTTTTGTGTGCTGTAATAGATATCTGTAATGTTTGGAGTTTTTAATAATAAGCACATATTGCTCTTATAATCAGAAAATAAAAATAATGAAGGAATTGCAATACTTTGGGGGTACTCTGAATAGCAAGGTGTTGAGCTTTGCCCACATTCACAATCTTTCCTTCATTTATTCATTCACCAAACACTCTCTAAGGCAGGGGTTCTTAACGAGGGGTCCACAGACCCCTTGGGTCCATTGAAAGATTTCAGGGGGTCCGTGAGCTTGAATTGAAAATTAAAAAAAAAACAAAAAACATTCTTGTGGGGACATGTTGGTGCAGGTGTGATATATTTATTAACTAATACACAGTATAGTGTGGGCTTAGTAAGGGGTCCGTGGTTTTCACCTAACTGGCAAAGGGGTCCGTGGAACAAAAAAGGTTAAGAACCCCTGTCCTAAAGTCTTCTCTGCCCCAGAGGGCCTTGGGCTCATGGAGCCTAGTGATGTGTGGCCCCAGCTGTGAGGAGCTCACAGGTGTCAGAGAAAGCCTAGAATGATAAATGCTAGAACAGAAGTAAGCCCAGGGTTGTGGGATCCTAGAGGAGACACTTCCTGGAGTCTTGAAGAGGAGCAGTGTCTGCTTGGCATAAAGAGCTTTTGGATGACTGAGAGCAGCCTCTGTAAAGGCCCAAGGGCAGGAGAGAGCTGTGTTTCTTCTGTCCTCCGTCCTCCATAGTCCAAGCCACCACCACCCCTCACTGGTCCTCTGCCGCATTCCGCTACTCAAGTCTATTCTCCACCCAGCAGCCAGAGTCATCTTTCAAAGGCACAAATCCAAATCCGACCATGTCACTCTCCTGTGTAAAACCCTCCTGGCAAGCTTCCTGTTAGGAGAAAGGGAGTCCAAGCATGGCCCCCCAGATCGTGCATCCAATCCATCAGGAAATCTTGTTGGCTCTACCTTCAAAATACAACCAGAATCTGACTCCTTCTCTCTGGCTCCAAGGTAACCACCTGGTACAAGCCACCATCGCCTCTCCCCTGGACTCTTGCAGGAGCCTCCTCCTATCTTTTTACCCAGCAGCCAAAGAGATAATTTCACTCCTCTGCTCCAAGCTCTCCCATTGCTCCCATCTCACCCAGAATCAGAGCCAAAGGCCTTTTCACTGGCCCTTCATTGCCTTTCTGACATCACCTCCTCTGCCCCCCCTTCCCCTACAGCCACACTGGCCTCCTTACTGCTCTTCTGGCACATCAGGCTTGCACCCTTTCAGGGGCCGTGCCATGGCTCCTGCTCTGCCTAGAATATTCTTCCCCAGATTTTCACATGGCCCCTCCCTCACCTCCTTCAGAGACACTTCTTGTTCCCTAATATCTGTGTCCTCCATTCCTGAGTTCTCCATCTGCCATTGCTGAGTCTCTTTCTCTCCTTGCCTCTGTCTTGTTCTTAGGCAATGCGTGACTCATTGGGGCATCTCACATTTGCCCAGATACAAAGCTGAAGTTTCCTAGCCACTTGGGATAGCGGAAGGTGGTGAGGGTGTGAAGGCTGGGGCCATGGGTGTCATCTCTCAGGCTTCCTGAGGCAGAGTGTGTGGCCGAAAGCTCCCTGGGGCAAGCTGAGGGGAGGTGGAGGTTGGGAACTGGGGCCCGGCCTGGGCTGAATCAGGCCCAGGTCAGGGGCCAGCAGTGGGGACACTCACCTGGGCGCTGGGCCAGGGTAGTGGGGGCTCAGGCTGGTGGTGGGGAAGGAGTTTCAGAGGTTCTGGATCTTTGGGGTTTGACTGTAAATTAAGTTAAGGCCTTGGTCAGATCACTCCAGTCATGTAATGGTCTGTGAGGCCCTACATCATGTGCCACCTGCCTCCACCCTGCCACATACCTCTCTGACCTCATGTCCTACCACTCTCCCCCTTCACTCCTTGTCAGTCACACCAGCCTCCTTGCTGTTCCTGGAACACCTCAGGCATACTCCTGCCTCAGGGCCTTTGCACTTGCCATTCCTTCTGCCTGAAACACTCTTTCCCAGATATCTGCATGCTTACCCCTTGCTTCATTCACGCCTTTACTCCAGTCACCTTCTCATCAGGGCCTTCCCGGGTCACAATGCGGACAGTTTCAATCACTGTTGGAGAAAAGGCGGTGCTCACTGGGACACGGAGACTGATGATTGCAGGCAGGAAGTTTATTGAGTTTATTGCTCTCCTAACAGAGGGGGTCTGAAGAATAGACTTCAGCCCGCCCCTGAAAGGCGGAATATGAATTTATACAATACCTTCCTAGGTGGGGAAATGGTAGTTGGTGAGAGGGGTTTGAGGGTCTGAGTGAGGTGCAGGGGCCAATAGGAAGCCCTAGAGGCTAAAATTGTCCCTTGTATGGCTAGAGGGTAGTCGGTTAGGGAGTTATGTTTTCTTGGAATGCTGGAGGAACAGGTGGTGCTTTGATCTGGAGGGGGTAAAGGTCTCTATTCCACTTTACTCCCGTCTCCACGTGGTTTCTTTGTTCAACCTTTGGGGGAAAGTGCTTTTAGGCACGTAGGCTATGGGGGCGGGGGGGGGCTTGTCTTTCCTCAGTGCATGTCAGGCGGAACTAAGTCACAGCTTAATTATTGCAAACCTAATGAGGGGGAACCTCTAATAATCTCCCATATACATACTCACTCACCACACTTCCTATTCCCCTCCCTCCAGACTTCACTTTTTCTTCAGCATCTATCCTTAACTAACAAATTATTGGTCTTATTTATTGCTGTCTCCCCCCGCCCCCCTCGTACATCAGCTCCAAGAGGACGGGGATGTTTGTCTCTTGTGTTCACTGCTGTCCCCCCAGTGCCTAGCACAGTGCCTAGCCAAGAAATGGCCTCAACAAATATTTGTTGAATGAGCCAAGGGTGGAGGGAATGAGGGTGGAGTATTGAGCATCTATTATGTGTCATGCATTTTTTTCTGCCATCATTTCACTTCTTACTAGAAATAAACGATGGGGAGTGGGTGTAGCTCAGTGGTTGAGCACCTGCTTCCCAAGTATGATGTCAATCCCGGGTACTTCCTAAAAAAGAAAGAAAGAAGAAAAAGAAAGAAAGAAAGAAAGAAAGAAAGAAAGGAAGGAAGGATGGAAGGAAGGAAGGGAAGGAAGGGAAGGAAGGGAAGGAAGGGAAGGAAGGGAAGGAAGAAAGAAAGAAACAAGATGATCCCATTTTCTTTTTTTTTAAGTTGTATGCAAGCATACACAGATCCTCACACGGGGTGAGGGTGGCAGGGCGCCCCCTGGAGGTGAGTGCCAGGTGATGGCCCTATACAAAGGAAAATGTCTAAAATCGTCCTTTGCGTGAGGCAATTTTAAGTTTCCTCCTGTTTACTGAGCTCTACTTTGTGATTTTTCTACAATGACAACAGACTATAATATAAAATAATTAATTAAAAGTGCACAGAACCTTAAAGCGTAGGTTAAATGGCCATAATGGGGGAAAAAAGTCCCTAACTAGCTCCAATGCTTTTGTTGTGTTTATAAAACAAATGAGGGGCTGGTATGCAGGTCCTCTTATAGTTTCCAGCCTCTCGTTCTTCTCCTTTGCTTGCCCCCCCCCCCACCCTCGGGATTTTACCTTTGCGAGCTTTGATCCACAAGCCTTACCCTCAAAGGCAAACAAAGGTGGTTCAAAGATTTCTTCGTGAAAAACAAGAAAAAGATAAAAAGGGATGATTTTGGAAGCTCAGAGACAAGGGTGATTCTCCAGTAGAGACCCATGTGGAACTCCTGCACAAGGACACTGAACCTGTCATTCTGAGCCCACCGGGCTGGTCACTGGCTGTATTAGTCAGCCAAAGGGGTGCTAATGTGAAATAGCAAAAATGGGTTGGTCTTTATAAAGGGTATTTATTTGGGGTAGAAGTCCACAGTTACCAGGCCATAAAGCATGAGTTTCTTCCCTCACCAAAGTCCATTGTCACGTGTTGGAGCAAGACAGCTGCCCAGGGTTCAGGCTTCT
Source organism: Cabassous unicinctus (assembly GCA_029593785.1). Lineage (NCBI taxonomy): Eukaryota > Metazoa > Chordata > Mammalia > Cingulata > Chlamyphoridae > Cabassous > Cabassous unicinctus. Next base: position 14,958 of record JAQZBX010058818.1, read on the forward strand.
TGGGTTCCTCTCTTCCCGGGGCTGCGTTTCTCTCCGGGCTTAGCTCCTGTTTCCTCCACAAGGTCAGCTGTAGGCGATCAGGCGAACGGCTTGCTTCTCTTCTCCTGGGGCTTTCTTCCAAACATCAAAGCTGCTTCTCAGAGACTGCTACTCTAAACCGTTCTTGCCATGCCTTTTATATTTGATTCCCTACCCCCCAAGGGGTGGGGCTCAACACCCTAATCATAACCTAATCATGCCCAGATTAACAGATCAGTTTACAAGCATGATCCAATTATATTTTTGGAATTCATAATTACATCAAATTGGCCAACCATTACACTGGCCAAGGCAAATTTCTGACTTTCCTTGCCCTGGCCTCTGTGAACATTGCTGCCAAGTAGAAGTGACAGGAAACTGTCTGGATGAAAACTTTCTCCAGGCAATGATAGAGGCACAATCCTGGGAAGGGAATTACCACCACTGAATTGTACACTTGAAAGTGGTTAAAATGGAAAATACTATGTTGTGTGTATGTTACCACAATAAAAATTAAAACAAAAAACAAAAACCTTCCCCCAAGAGTCCTGCTTTCTTGAGGATCATGTGGAGCCCCAGGGTGAGATAAGAGCACTAGCTGCCAGTTTGCATTCTCACTGTGTTGCTCCCCAGCTGGCAACCCTGGGCCACACTCCTAACCTCTCAAGGCCTCAGTTTCCTCGTTTGTAAAATGAGGTCATAAAGCCAGTTGGCCTGGGGCGGAGGTGAGGATTAATAGATGAGGATTTATTAATGCCTCACTGAAAATTATGCAGAAAATTGTACACAATTTTTTTTTTTCATTTCACAAATGTTAGTACTATGCAAAGTCTGAGGAAACAAGGGTGGACAAAGCAAAGCACCTCCTGTCCTGTGTAGCTTCCACACCAGTGGGGCAGACAGTTAGTAATGGCGTTATCACAGAAAGAGAGTTACAAATTGTGCTCAGGGCTGACAGGGAAAAGTCTAGAGAACTAAGAATGCATGTGACCAGGGGCACCTGATCTGGTCACTTTTTAACTCAGGTGATGACAGACTTAGGAGAGGGCTTTCATTAGTGAGACGAGGAGTCTACTCAGGTACAATGTGCTGAGTACTTGGCAAAGAACTTCTCACACTAAGGTTTCCATAGGACATCCAGCTGACGTTAAGACCCTCATTTCACAGAAATGGCAACTCAGGTGCAGACAGGTTAGACAACTTGCTCAAGGTCAGATCCAGAGGTCAAACCTGGGTCTTTTGCTTCCACATCTGTAGTTTTTTCACTCTCTCATTTTTCTTTTTCTTTTTTGGTAATTCTGAAATGTAGCAATCTTTTCCTTTTTTAAAAAAAAAATGTTGATTGCTTCTTGGCCTTTTTGCTGAGATCAAGTGTAGTATCTGTTCTTATCAGTTTACTATCTGTTATGCCCTCTATATCCGAGGACAATACATTAAATGGATTTTTGGAACAGAGAGATGGAATAGAAGCTTTCTCCATCCACTCCACGCATCACCTTGGTACTGCAGTACTTACAGAATGGTGCATCCCTTTGGGGGTACAAAAAATATATATACTGAAATACATACATACATACAAAAAAGTATAGGAAAATATACATATAAAGAACAACACCCATGTGCCCACCACCCAGCCTAAGGAACAAAATTTAATGCAGCTTGGGAGCCTCCTAGGAGCCCCTCCCCAGAAGGAATTACTACGGCAGATGTTGTGTTTACTTGTGATGATTCATTCTCCTGCTATAACGCAGGTAGAGACCCTGGCCAGCCAACTGTAATGCAGGCGATTAAACCCGACCAACTAATTTGATATCCCAGAGAAACCACACGGGAGCCCAGTAACACCTCTATTACACACAGAGCCCGGTGGCGGCAGGTGGGGGTGGGGGGTGGGTGCTCAGCCTACTTACAGGACCTGGCAGTGGCCACCACCTAATAGACACGGTCAGCTTTTATATGGTTACAAACAGTGGGACACAAGGGTTATTAGTTAACAATCACCAGACCTCCTGATTATCGTAGGAGTTCCTTGGATGCTTACACCTAAACCCCCTGACCAACCCATCCTCATTCCAGGGTCCTGGGTTCACGTAAAGGGCATTCCGTCTTCATTTACCCTGCACCTGCCCTGTGTGTGTGTGTGTGTGTGTGTGTGTGTGTGTGTGTGTGTTTATCACTTACCTATCTCCTAAGAATATATTATTAAGTTGTGTTTATATTTTTATTATTCAGTTTTGCCTTGTCTTAAACTTGATGCAAATGGTATCTTTGTTTATGAAGTCTTCTGTAATTTGCTTCTTACCCCCAACAGTTTGTTCCTGAGATTATTCATACGGATGATGCCTATAGCTATAGTTCACTCATTGTCACAGATAAATAATAGTCCACTGTGTAGCCACTACAATTTGCTTATGCATTCCCCTGTTAACAGACACTTGGGTTGTTTCCAGTTTTTTGTGTTTTACAATCATTCTTATAATGTCTTGTAATGCCTCCTGGGGCACATGTGTAAGAGTTTTCCTAGAGCATTTCCCATGGGTGGAATTGCTGGGTTGTTGAGTTTGCACATGTTCAGCTTTATCAGTTAAGGCCAAACTCTTTTCTAAAATGGTTGCACCCGGAAGCAGGAGTGGCTCAGTCGATACAGCCCCCGTTTACCATATGGGAGGCCCCGGGTTCGCTTCCCGGGGCCTCCTTGTGAGGGCAGGCCAGCCCGCGCAGCCTAGTGGGCTGATGCAGCAAGCCCTCACAACAGGAAGCGGGTGTGGCTCAACCGATAGAGCCCCCGT
>JAQZBX010058819.1:0-17657 GCA_029593785.1 Cabassous unicinctus
AAATAAATCTTTAAAAAAAAAAAAAAAAGTATTAAATCAAGTATATGGAAAGCACCTTGCATCATGCCTGACACATAGCAGGCACTTAATGAAATTTAGTTCTCTTTAATCAATCCTTGAAGTCTTATTACTAGAGAGGGAAAGGGCCATTGGCTACCAGTTTCGTACATTCTTCATCTTTTCTCAATTTGAGTCATATTAGCTCATTTTAAATAATTCAAATGAAAGTAAATTCCACCACTATACTATTTCAACACCAGTACAAACTGATTCGAACAAAAATATTTTATTTTCTTCATAAAACCAGTAAAACTAACGTAAATACTATTTTCACCTTTCAACTAAACTTTGTGGAAAAGTAGTTTTCATGACTATGTATGAAATGTTCCCAAACATTTTGAATATACTATGGTCATAAAATTGTATCTTCTTCAAATGTTTATAACAACTGATCATTTTCTAACACTTACAAAATTTAAATTAATATTTCTGTGTAGTTATTTGCAGTAAATAATTTTAGTTAAAAAAAGAAAGAGAGAGAGAGATGACCTGGTGCAAACGTTTAATTCTACAAGTGAGGAAACTGAGGCTCAGGAAGGCAACGTGACTCACCCATCTTCAAACAACCTGCCCAAGTCTTCCTGAGTCCTGATCCAGAACTCTCCCCTGATTTCTGAGCAGGAAGGTAGCAAGGTGCCCACCGTGCTGCAGGGTGATGTTTGGGTGCTGTCCGCTGAGGAGCTGCCCATGGGAAGATCCCTCGGTGGCCGTCACACAGGGGTGCTGGGAGTGGGAAGGGAAGGGAGCAGACAAATTTGAGGGATGCTTCAAAGGAGAACGCCAGTGGGGCTCAGGGACTTGTTGGAATGTAAGAGACAAAGGAGGGGCAGGGGTCAAGCTGTGTACTGAGCCAGGGAGGGACGAACACAGAACGCTGTTGTGGAAAAGGCAGCCTGCCATCTGAGAGCCCATGGTCTGGGCTCTGGAGAATGAAACAAGAAAAAGTACAGACTGCTTTGTGCCATGAAAGAAATAAACCAGGCGATGAGACAAAGGGTTAACAGGTGTGTGTTTGGCAGGTGGGGGTTGGGGGTTATGGCCTTCCTGGTGGGGAGATGTTTAAAATTGGAGGATAATGAAACACCAGATGACTTAAATTGAAGTGTCAAAGTTTTTAAAAGCAGCTGGTTTGTGAAAGATCCTCTTTTAAGGAAATGGCACATGAAGAACATTATGACTTCACTGTTGGTTTTTCCTGAATCAAATCATCTTTTCTTAAGCAAGGGGGAAAAATCCTTGCTGTCTTTTGAGAGTGTCTTGAATTACTTATCCAATTCAAAAGGGAACACAAAACACAAGCGACCCTGCTAAGGAGATGTACACACCCCGAGCTACAGAGTAACACCCACATTCTGGCACATATTCCCCTTTTCTAGGAGAGAAGAAATACTCTTTGGGCCTTGTGAGCTGGTAAGAGAAACCAGTTGGAGAGCTTTACATCAAGCAGCTCCGACTCACCCAGGGTGAAATCCCTGATTCTGCAGAGCCATACTTAGCTAGCCAGAGAATGCTGTAAGAGTGTTTTATCTCCCATTTGCAGAAATTTGAGTAAGAGAAAGTCTCCCCATGTGACCACTTTCCTTGCCTGGCTTGGAAGGAGCAGTGAGGCTTCTCAAAGACTAGAAAGTCAGTTTACAAAGGTTAAAACCATGTATTCCGAAGAGCCTCATGCCTGGGCAGACGTGGGGAGAGCTCCCACAACCAGCAGCCCCTGTGCCGTGCCTTTGCCTCAATCTGGGCTGGGTTTTCCAGCATGCAGCAGGGGTTGGCATGCAGGGAGGAGGGCTGCAGAAGCATTTGTTCAATAATGCACTTTTTCCACTACTCACTGCACACGTTCACTTCTGAACCATCAGTTCTTCCTCTTCTTCTCACCTTGCCTACTATTCAGGCTTCCTGCCAGAAAGTTCAGGCTCCTTGTATTAGTTCTCTTACCATATTACTTTACTCAAAGACACAAGACAAGAACTGTGTGCATTTTGAAGTCTTGGTAAAATAGGAAAAGGAAAGAACAGGCAGAGTCCTCCTAGAGAGGCACCGAGGGAGCATCTCCTTGCCCCGTTTGTAAGCTTGATGCTCTGATCAGGATATATGGAATAAGGGAGGTAACATCAGCCAGATGTAAAACTTTTTCTCAGTAGCTGCACCAGACTTAACCATTCTTTGTGTGACAGATGGCTGTGAGAACCTGATAGAAGCTAGAGGACTCTTTCCAAGAAAATATCTCTCACCACATACACAAACTTGGATTTAATTTCATGGGATTTAGAAAACAACCTGAAGTCTATCATGAACCTTGGGTATGGTCCACAGTTAAGCTAGGCAGCATTCTTAAAAATTCCTGGCCACTGTTGCAGGTATGTAACCTAAAGCCTCCTGGCTGGCTGAGAACTGTCCAAGGGTGGCCCATGTATGAATCCAGGAGGGCTCAAGTCAAGTCACCGTGACAACAATCAAACTAGCAGCTCAACATGAAGGCTTTTGGTAGACTCCGTGATGATAAGAAACTTGAGTTTGCTCGTACACTCTGATTTCTACAGCTTTTCTTTGGGGTTTAGCTTGACTGGGCAGAGTTGAGTTGAGTTGAGTTCAGTTCAGTTCAGTTTAGTTTAGTTTGATTGGGCAGAGTTTTCTTCCTGGTAAGAAAATGCCAACTGGCCTGGCCTGCACATTGTTTGGCACTGGAGCTCCTTGGTCTGGGGAACTGGCCGCCTATTTGTGTGACAGCTTGTTTTTCTCCTCTGTTCATTGGATGTATCCTAGTCAAGGCAGACCATGGAGAGACCATAGGTTGGACAATGAGAAAAAATTAATGGTTATTTTCTATTTTGGTCACATAACATTAGCTTCTCCTTTGGAGTCCACATTTTTTATTGGAGTCACTTAAACTCCAGTTTTCAGAATGTGATACACTTCAGACAAGCCCTTCTAAGATCATCACCCGCTGTTCTTCTTTCCAATATGTGAACAATACATTATGACTTTTTAAATAATGTAATTTTGATGGTGGTACTCTCCTCCCACTTCTTTCTCATTATCTCTGCAAAGCCTGACATCATCCTATGAAAGATGGGACATGTTGCCATTAATCCTTCCCATGGGATGGCTAAATGGCACATAAATATCAAGATCAGAATTGGGCAAAATGAAGCAGAGTCTGGGTCTGGTCGACCACATACTAGCAAGTGATTTTACGGAAATCAGTTCCCTTCCTCAACCTTACTGTGTTCATCTGTAAAGCATGAGGATGGACAGTGATGGTCTGTAAGTTCCTGCCAATCTTCCTATTCTAGGGTTCTAAAACTCCAGCTTATTAAGGTTTTTCATAACCTAGTATCTCCCAAAGTTGTCATTAAGATGTCAAGTTTTCAGGTAAAAAAATTAAGCATAGAAGTTGTGAGGCTAGAACCAAGAAGACTGACTCATAACTTTCTGCTTCCATACCAAGCCACCATAATTCTGAAAGAAAAGTTTAACTGAAGAGGAACTCTCTAATTACCAGTGCTGGATTGGAATTTGAAAATTCCATTTCTGTTTCCATTGACTTTTACAGTGAACTGGAGCATGGTACAGCAAATTCAGGTAGGAGACCAAAATTGGCAGGAAAAAAATGGTTTTCACTTGTACTGAAAGCTTTGACAGCCAACTTTACTGTAACTACATAGATAAAATGTGACTATATAAAGTGGCCATCCCTTTACTAAGATGACTACTAGTGTCCACCCTCACAAGCCTGCCTGATAAGCCCATAACAGAAATAAAAAGTCAAATGTTGCCCAATGGATAGGCCCTTGTGGTGACTCATAAGTAGCATCATTTGAAACCATCAATTTTAATTTCCTCTTGGAATCTAGAGGCCTGTGTAGAAGAATTGAGTGTTCTGTATCTCCAATGGTGAAGGTGTTGATTGTGGTGTGCAAGAATTAACACCTGCTCTACTTCTCTCAGTTTGGCCAATTTTTAGCTGGTCGGGATGTTTGGAGGGTTCTGGGAAGAAAAAGGTCAGAAGTTCTGCAGCAGACCAAATACTGAAAGGAAACTCAGTGAAGGGAGATTCCCTGAGGGTTTGGGAATTTTCCAAAGTCCAAGAATTAAACCAAGCAAATTCACATGCAGAGGATGACCTGACCTGCCGGGAAAGATATTCAGAGAATTAGAGCCAGGAGCTATTTGGTCCTCTTGAGGCAAACCAGAATCTGGGCAGAGGTTGTTGAGGAATAGAACATATTTATGGTAACAATAGAAATAGGGGCCCCTCTTCTCCTGTTCGATGATACCAACCTATGGAGCAGGGGAAGAAAGATAGTGAAATACCATTACAAAGAAAGTCAAAGGTTTGAACAGAAATCATGGACAAAAAAAGGGAAAGAGAGGGCAAGGAGAAGCAAGGGGCCTTGGCACTGTCAGGAAGAAAAGAAAGCCAGGACACATCATCCTATGAAAGCCGGGCCATGTTGCCATTAATCCTTCCCATGATGGAGGGGATGGTGAGGCACAGCCATTCATTCAGGGAGTCAGCCATTCATTCAGCAAAAACTGAGAGAATGCTCTCAATTTGCCAGGACTGTGCTGGGCTCTCAGAGCTCCATGAATGAGCAAGACTGACATGGTCACTGCTCAGTCAGAGTTCATAACCTAGTGACTGGTTCAGAAATGCCCATCTCTCAACCAAGTCAGTTCAATCCTGATGCTCCATGGCACTGGTGGGTGGAGGACCAGGAGAAGCATTCTCCAGCTGTTTTCCCATTATAAAGAGCACCATACATCTTTAAGAAGAAAAGGATCTGAGAAGAAATTGAGATTGGGATAAAAATAGTGGAGAATTCAGAGAAGATGGTATCTGGGTGGGAAGGTTGGGGAAGAGAGGGGGATGGTAGGATGAGTGGGCCTTGGTTGGGATGAGGCAGCAGCAGTGTTTCTCTAAGCACCATCATGTTAAATCTCTCCTTCCTAGAGGAGGGAAAATGAAGGGAAGAAAGAGAGCTGAGAATAGGAATAATGCAAGTGAGGAGGAAAACAGCCCCATTATGGTCTTTTCTCACCCTTTGGAAAGTTCCAGAAGGAAGTATAGTACCGTTCTGGGCCCGTCTCCTAACCCCAGCTACCATAAGAAATGGATCCTGCCACTTGCCCCTTGTGAAATGGTCAGACTGGGAGTGAGCCTTAGACATTTGGGGCTTTTTACACACTTATTTACTTCCTGTAAATAAGCCAAATAGTGGCATTTATGGGAAGGCCTCTGGCCTGAGAACATCTCTCATTCTGACATTCAAATTTTAGTGTAAATTCGTTTTAGCCAACTCCTTTTCTCATGCTATATCTGAGCTGCAGTGAAGAAATAGATGTTTTGAGTGGTGGTGGGGAGAGGACCAAGTATTCAACTTGAAAGCTGTGGAATCTGCAGGGAGGCTGGAGTTAGAGTGGGAGCCCAGGAGCTCAGCTCAGTCAGCCAGATCTAGAATTAAAGGGAACTCAAAGGAGGAAAGAGGATAAAGGTGATGGGAAATAAGTGACTAAAAGAAAATATTGAAATTTATGAATGCAAAACTGGGCTATGTAGGCAAAAAGAGTGTCCTTGAAAGAATTGGAGAAAATTCCAGAGCTTTTTTTAGCATTCACATTCATAGTTCATGCATTGTTGTTGTTGTATTTTTTTTTTTTCTTTTTAACTGAAATCGTTCAAGTAAGGGAAATACACTTCCCCTGCCCCTAGCTGATTTACTGACTAGTGAGGTTCCCAGACAAGGTGTATTTGATGCGCCCAGCTTATAAGGTCTCACAATCATTAAGCATAGCCCAAGTCATATCTACCTGAAGCAGGTTTTCCTTAGTCTCTCAGCTTTCTCTATTAGGAAGAAATATTGGAAAATATATAGCCATTGTAATGTAAGATGACTTTTTTCTGGATCTGACCATATTAACACAGAACCACCAGTCTAGTTGGCATTGGCCACTTTCTCTGTTTCTCAGATGAAGTTTGAAAAATCATCTTTCCAATTCCACTTTCCCCAACTGTGCACTTCATCACTCCCCATATGCCATCCTCCTTCCCAAAAGATTTATTCCATAATGTTTTGAAAGTCTATAAAGCAACATAGACCCAAAATCAGATTGTTCAATTTCAAATCCCAGCTTTACCAGCAGCCATCTATTTGAGTGACCTTAGTTGAGTTATTACACCTCATTAAATCTCAGTTTCTTCATTTGTAAAATGGGGTTATTAATAGAGCTCCCACTTCTTAATGTTATTAATGATGATTAAATTGTCAAGCATTCCATAAGAGTAAATTTCATTATAATTGTAAGGCAAAGTTAAAAGCTTTGGAGCTAAAGAATAAAACCTTCTCAATTAACATGTTTATGTTTTTCCTACGCAAACACCTTTCATCTGTGCTTTGGTTTGTTTTTTAATTTCTGTAAGACACATTGAACTTAGCAGGGAGTATGCTTCCCAGAGAGCAAATGCCCCCATTAGCCACCACGCCATTTTGTCTTCTTTGGATTCTGCAGTATTAAATACTTAGAGTTTCCTCCTTGTTTATATTTATAAACTTCCGGGCAACATTTACCAGAGTAGATTTCAAATACACTCAAAAGTTTGTCATGACTCTGCTGAGTCGATAGAGCAGAAAAAAAAAAAGACATAAAATCAAAACCTTAGGGTGAAACAAAAGAAAAAATTGTTCAGGGCCATTAAAAATTATCCATCCAACCTGCTCCTTTTTCAAAGAAGAAACTGAGCCTCTGGGATAATATGACCTTCCGAAAGCTGCACAGCCAAGTGTACATAAAGCTGTGACTAGAGACCAGGAGAAAAAGGAAAAGGAGTTTGGAAAAGAAGAAAGAAATGAAAGGAAGTGAAAGTCAAAATGTTCTTCTACAATGTGTCAATAAGGAGTGAGGAGGGACATTTGGGATTTTGTCAATCATGAAGCACCTTTACTAAGTACTACTAGAAGTCTGAGTAGCTGAGAAGAAAGAGCACTAGACTGGGATTTTTCTAGCTATCCCTTTATCTTTTTTTTTTTTTTTTAATTTAGAAATTGAGTAGTTGGGTAAAACAATCTCTAAGATTGTTCCAGCTTTAAGCTTTAAACTTCCGTGATTATGTTATTCTGCAGCCAAGAGCTCTGTAATAGTCCCTGTGCAAGGTATAGAGAGGTTGAGACCTGCTTCCTGATTTGTAAACTCAATGGATAAGATTTGAGTCGGAGAGAGGATGGAAAGGGGCATTTTAGGCATGATAACACAACTGGAGAGGACAAAGATCAGGTTCAAAATTGAGTTAGTGACTTGAAGGACGTTTGTAGGTAAGTCTGGCTGCAGTAAAAGAATAATGAGCAATGATATTAGAAAGCTAGATTAGGTTAGGTTGGGAACTGAGAGTCAAGCAATTTGGAGCCATTGAGGGATATTTATCAGGGAGAGTGTATGGTAACATCAAAAAAACATAATCAGAGAAAAACTTTGGAGAATCACTGGTCAAAAGCTGGCAAAGTCTGTGTTTTGTATATTGGGGGTTCTCATGGAAAACACACAAGTCCAATATTGAAGGGGGAAGGAAGTGTCACTTTATAAATTCTTAGACTATATCTGTATAACACCACATCAAAAAATAAAGAAAATTACTCAGGTAAGCCATTTTTAATACAGATTATTTTTAATAGATTCCAACTTCATTTTAAATTCAGGCAAAACAGTTTGCCTATGTAGACTCAGCCTAAATTTCATGTTTTCATTTTTGAAGGCTTCACGGCAGACACCAAAGTGATATGCTGACACAGCGCTGGTGCAACCCTCCCCAGCTGGCCTTCTCCCGTAATTGCCGTTGCACACACGGACCAAGTAAGAATGGTCTTTGAGGCTATTACAAATGGACTACATTCACAGGAGCTAGTCACTTAGCCAAACGTGAGAAACCCAAATGCATTTGGAATCATTTAAAGACTTTCTTTAGAGCTTTATAAAGATGCTTGCTTTCCGAGTCAATTGGCCTGTTGGCTTGCAAATAATATGTCTGAATCTGTGTGTTTTCTTCCAGGGTCTTTCTTCCCTGATTCCAAGCCCTCGGAAACAGTTTTTAAAATAGCATTTTGGCTCGGATACCTAAACAGCTGCATCAACCCCATCATATACCCATGCTCCAGTCAAGAGTTTAAAAAGGCGTTTCAGAACGTCTTGAGAATCCAGTGTCTCCGCAGAAAGCCGTCTTCCAAACACGCTCTGGGCTATACCCTTCATGCACCCAGCCATGCCTTGGAGGGGCAGCACAAGGATATGGTGCGTATCCCAGTGGGATCAGGCGAGACCTTCTATAAGATCTCCAAGACGGATGGGGTCTGTGAGTGGAAATTTTTCTCTTCCATGCCCCGTGGATCTACCAGGATTACAGTGCCCAGAGACCAGTCAGCCTGCACCACAGCCCGGGTGAGAAGTAAAAGCTTTTTGCAGGTCTGCTGCTGCGTGGGGCCCTCGAACCCCAGCCTTGGAGAGAACCATCAAGTTCCAACCATTAAAATCCACACCATCTCCCTCGGTGAAAATGGGGAGGAAGTCTAGAGGACAGGAAAGGTCAGAAGGAAGGGGGCTAACCTTGGGGAACAGCACTCCACTTGCTCCTAAGAAGGCCAGTTCACTCTTCCTGAATGACAAGACAGGACCATCAAACGAAAGGACCATCTGGGAATTGGGGGCAGGGATGGGTGGGGAGGGGGTTGGGTGCATGCCCGACTCATTGGGCACAGGTAGGGCACAGGGAGGAGGGAGCCTTGTCACACAACCAACCAGTTCAAAATGATGAGAAGCAGTATTTCCTCGCAGCAAAAGCTCTCTCGGTCATCCTCTGAGCTCGCTTTTCATGTCTGGCCCTTTCAACGAAAAATACCATGGGAAACAGAATTTCATGCACAGTCCAAAAGACTATAAATATATGATTATGATTTCATCAGGAATATTTTGAGCACACACTCTAAGTTTGGAGCTATTTCTTGATGGACTGAGGGGACTTTATTTGCAGGCTCAACTTACTGACAGCCACATTCAATATTTACGGGGAGAAGGCCTGGAGAGGTAGAGCTCTTAGGATGGTGGCTGATATCCCAGGCACATTATTTTTAGAGCAAATTTTAAAACTCCAACATTTCTAATGCATCCAGTTTCTCAGCTTGGGTGAAACTTAACAGTGAGATTTACCTTTTGCTGCACTTTGGTTTGATATGGATCCTTAATTCCTGCGGATGAATATGAGGGACCCTCATTAGGCCTCTGGATCTGAAAGAGGCAAAGTCTCTACTTTCAGGTCTTGGAGAGTGGTAAAAGAACCAGTCAGGGGAAGTACAGCCTTTTCTTATAGAAGACAGTAGAGATGAGAGTCATAGTTTCAGCAATTAGGTACAAAAATCTATTAAGCATTTGCAAGGACAGGTGAAGGAAGGCTTCTTCTGTAACATATTTAAAAGATCAGGAGGTTGGGATGGGGTGGGTGCTAATTCCATGCCAAGATAGAGGCTGCCAAATTATTCCACAGACTTTAATAAACATGACCTCGAAAGGCCTTTCTTGACAAATCACTTAACGTTTCCAGAGCTATTATGAAAATCCAGAGCTTATAATACTTTGAAAGGCACATCTTGACTTCCATCTTTCTTATCTGCTTTGCTGTTGCATGATGGTTTGAGGTCCTGAATGCAGTTATGATTGTGGAATACCCTTCCAGAACTTCTAGTGATTATAATGCTTAGCATGAGGCAGATGTTGGCTGTTCAACCAAAGAAGTGTCTAAAGCAAGAGCTCGCAATCATTTTTGAACAGAAGCCTTACTTGTTCTGATAAAAAAATCCAGTGACCCACTCACCTCATCTCTTCCCACATTCGACAAGATCTTAGAGAACATGCTATTATTTTGTTTTATGTATACCAAATCTTGGTAAATCTTACTAACTCAAGATATTACTAATGAAGATGGTAACTCAGTGTACAAATTTAAAATATGCCTGTTATTCCAGAGGAAGAATTTAAAATAGGATTTATATTTTTGGAATAATACATGACTTAGAATCACAGGTCTGAAACTACTGACCACTTTCACTACCTATTGCATTTGGGCAATTTCCTCATAAGAATTTCAAAGCAGGTTGTAGCTCTTATGTAACCTTTCCGGCAAGGGTTAATAGCTCCACCACCCTTCTCTTCTTTGTTTCCCTTGTAATAAAATGATAATTTCCTTAAATTCTTCTAAAAGGTAAACCTCTTTTCACGTGGCAGTGGAAGGTATGTTTTCCTGTGGATTTCCATTTGGGTGTTGATTGTGTTTGGACCAGAATATTACTGCTTTCTGCAGCCCTTTTCTGGAGAATATCTTCTTAGCCAGATTGATTCTTTGCCTTGTGCTCATAATTTGGCTTCTGGAACTTAGATGTTGACTGGATTCTTTTACTTCTCTGGTCTGTCTGTTGCATAACAGCCATACCAGATGTGGGTGTCCTGTTATGGAGAGAGGCATTTAGGAAGGGCTTGGCCATACATACCTCACTTCTCTTCTTGCTAGCAAAGATAAGCGTCACTGCTTAGAAGTGCTTCTTTCAGGATCTGAATGAGAAACCACTCTTTGCCCTTACTTCTTCCCCTGGCCCCCCACCTTAGAGGAAGAGCATCCCCATGGAAAAATGCTAATAGCTTTTCTTCAACAAAATATGGGTCCATTTTAGAGATGATCTCTAAATATCTTTAGATACAAATTTAAGTTTTAGACATGAAATGCTTAGAAACACTGGAAAATTCGTATTGATTCCGCATCAAATTAAAATAAACCACCAGAAAATCTTTTTGGTCATCAAATAAAAACCATGGTAATTGTATCACTGTAAAACTAGCCGTAAATAATTGCCTACTACACTCTTCTCAAACCCTACTCCCTCCAGGGAAGCAAACTTTAATACATTTTTTTCCTTTCCCATAACATGATATTGGGGATAAACATGCTTATTTTACAAAAAAAAATTGATCATCTCAACCAAACCTTAAAGTGGGATAAATATTATATGAGTTATTTTCACTCATCCACAAAAATCTCTGTATCTCTAAGCATGCCAAAACTATCTAAAATTGTTACAGTTAAGTAAATGATTGTCATATTTATACTCAAATGTTTACTGCTTCTATTTGGAATTTGAAGAATTTACCCAGAGTAACTGTAGCTAAAATGTCTTCTCTAATGTGTTATAAAAAGCAGTTGCTCTGGGATTGCCTAAACATCACAAAAATCTGCCTGACTTTATAGGATAGGTGAAATTTAAGTTCGTTCTGCAATTCAAATTGTTTGCCTAAAGAGAGATCTTGAATCACTCAACACAAAAATTTCCCCAGACTATTGCAAGTTAGAGGGTTTTAGAAAAGCATTTTACTTGTCAAAATCAAGGTTTTGTTTTTTCCTTTTGCCTCTCTCTTTGTCTCATCTAAGATTGCTTCTACCTGTAATCACTTGGAATATGCTAACTCTCTTCAAAACGCTAAAGCATCTCATTCACCATCTACTTGGATTGGTCCATCCATGGTAAACAATAGTGTTTGGATATATAAATATTATAATTGCTGAGACTTTTCTGCTGGATCCCACTGTGTGCCCAGCATCTGCAGGGCATTTACACCCATTGTCTCTAAACCTCACAGCAACTCTACTATTCCTATTTTAGAGATGAGGATCTAATAGTTGAGAGAGGTCAACACTCGCCCACGGCCAAGGAGGAAGGATGATTGAAACCTGGGTCTCCCAAACTCTAAAGCCTGCACAATTCCCACAGTACCCTGCATCACAAATAGCAAGGCTGAAATTCCTCTCATTGGGAATTGCTTATATATGCTGAGGATAACCCAAATTTTTAATGCTTTGTTTCCTTAGGGTTTGCCTCCAAATTAACCTTTAAATCAAGCTAAATCTCCATCCCAGCCAAACCCAAGAACAGGTCATAATTGGAAGGGTTTAGTGTCTACAATTCTAAATATCAGAGTGCACCAATTTTTAGGATATCATGGCCTGGAATGTATTTAAGCTCCCTAGAAGGACGAATTATACCAACTTGGGAGAGGATGGACACATCACAGAACACAGAAGAGGCTCTCATTGGCCTAGAAGAGCGATTCCATAGTTGTGACTGTGAAACACACTGTGCAGTATGTTGAAGTTATTGATTATCAGTAACAAATACGATGCACACTTTTAGAAAGTACCTTCTTTTTTAAAAATAAATGAAAGCAAATGCACCACCATCACTCACCTGTATTCGAACATGGTTTTGTTTTTGTTTTTTTAGAGTTGGAAAGAGAGAGAAAGAAGGGATTAGAGGGAGTCTGGATATCTCACCAGGAATTGAACACAATTCAGAGAGTGTGCCAAGCATACAATTGTTCACAGATGCCACCGTGAGAAATCAGTTCAGAATGCTCATCTCCAAGTAGCCTGAGATCTAGGCAATGAAATTGAAGACTCAGTTGGCAGTTGTGACTACTTATTAGATGGCAGCCACTTGTTCCTGAATTGCCATTCACAAATGAAAGCTTTGAGGTCCCTGGCTTTCCCCCACTCTTCAAAGTGAAGCATTACTCAGACCTTTTGGCCCAGTAGGTTTCATGGTTATAGCCTGGGAATGAGAACATTTTAGGAACTGTTTACATGAGCAGGTAGTTGTTCACTCTTTAATCACAGCTACTTAATCACAGCTTGACTACCATTCTCGACTGCTCTGGGGCTGGTTCTGCTCACATCCTCTCCGCCCCCCGCCCCGCCCCCCAAAAATGCTACCTCTTCATATGAATGCTTGTTGACTCATTTGAGGAAAGAGCTCTGCTCATCAGCGGAGGGACAAGCAGATAGAATTACATGCCCAGGTATATTCTAAGAGCTAAAACCAACGTGACTAAAAGGAAGGCAGAGGTGGCAAATTCGAAGGCATCAGAGGGTATGCTCACCTGTTCCTCTGATCTCTTTTTTACACTACTAGGACTTTTAACCATGAAACAACCTGCACACAGCTCCGGTGGAGCCCAGTTGGAACACTGCTTGCATCTGCTCCTTGTCTACAAACTGCTATGGAGCAGGGCTGAGCCCAGGCAGCTGAGATATCCACCATCTTCAAACCACAGTGGCCAGCAGTGGCTTCTGGCCCTTCACAATCCCTGCAAGATGAGTGAGTGGAGATGACCATTGTGGGCTGGGCTGGCCAGAGCAAGTGGCCACAGTTAGAATTTCAGTGGAAGACACAGCTCCTTGCCGAAGCTCAGACCAGCATGCTCCCACAGGACCCAAATGTCATGGTGAGGTGGGGGTTGCAGATGGACCTTGATGAAAAACACTTCTCTATGCAGGAAAATGTCCTCATTTCTTCTTTGCCTCTGCAACATGGATTACTGGTACTCCCACCTAAAAGGAAAATTATTTGGGGGAGAGAGGCAAGAGTGTTGAGGAGGGGAAGGGTTTACCATAGACATTACTCAAAGCAGGATGGTTTAGTAATACTTTGTTGCAACTGATAACAAGGAACTGCCTGAAAGCTGAGTGCTTATTCATATTCAAAGGCCAAAATCATTCTCAGGAGTTATTACATTACTTTCCCTCCATATCATAGTCAGTTGGTGTAGCCACATTATAAGCTGGAAATGATTATTGCTAAACTATGAATACTAAAGACTTAATTAGGTAAAAAAAAAAAAAAAAATCCAAGACCAAATTTATACTATATTTGTAAGAAAAAGAAAAATAAAGGTGCTAACCTATTAAAAAGCCTTAATACAGTAGGTGCATTCAAATCTGGTAGAGAAGAAGCTAAAACAGAAAATCCCAACATGTGTTTTAATATTTCTTTCCATTTATATAACATTTTATACTTTTCAAAAGAATTTTACCTTTCTTAAGCCATTCCAGTGCGGTAGAAAAGAGAAGGGGTTATTACCTACCTTTTAGCATATGAAGAAACAGATAGGGAAAATTCTAAGAACTTCTTTGAAGATCCACAGTTCCAACCTCTGACTCATTTCCTTGTGATGCTCTCAACGTGTTTCTCGAGAACGTAACTCTCACATTTCACTCATTCATCTCAGAGCTGTAAATCCACCTCTATTTGTACCTTCTCCAGTCCTGCTATATTCATGCCATAGCTGGGCAGTACAGGACTCTCCTAGGGGCTGAGCGCATATTTATCTGTGCTTCTCTCATTGGTTAAAAGACAAGCAAATGCAGTTCTGTTCTTTTCCCCTAGATAGGCAGCAGCAGAGCCAAGGAAATAGGCAGGACAGGAGGCTCTTAGCTCACTCAACAGAGTGACAGGCAAAACCAAGCCAGCCATGATCCTCACCTTAAGGATTCCAGAACACAAATGCCCAAAGGGTGTTGTGGGAATGCTGCTTTTCCCAGCGGCTTTGAGTGTCACTTTATACACACTGATCTTCCCCATTAGCAAACTTTGCTGGCCACTTCTCCTGCTCTAGGCACTGAACTTGGCACTGGAATGCAAAGAGGCACAGACAGTCCCCAGCTTCTGAGCTGGGTGTATTCCCGGTTTATCTGTTTAGAAGTCAAGAATGCATTTTTCATAGAGGCCTTGTGGTAAATGGGGCGGAGGGGAGGATGTTTGCAGATGAACCAAAAAAATAAAAATCCATTTAATTAAACTTTTTCAGTATCAGGCTAGAGATAGTAAATATTTTAGACTTCGTGGGCCATATGGTCTCTGTCGCATATTCCTTGTTTTGGTTATTTTTTGCAACGCTTTGAAAGTGTAGCTCATGAGCTGTACCAAACAAAAAGAGAGAGAGAGAGACCATGGGCCAGATTTACACCGGGGTCATAGTTTGCCAGCCCCTGATTTATGCCATCACTAGCTTACAGTACAGTTTAAATAATGCAAATAATGATTTTTCGTATTCAAGCATCATATTTTTAATGGGTTATTGACACATGGTCACCTGACTAAATTGATGTGCCCTGCCTGCGTGAATTATTAGGTGACAGTAGCAAGTTAGTTCGAATTCAAGTATGGGCATTGATCCGCATGCCCTACCCACTGAAGAGTATAAGTTATATCATTGTGATTTTTCTAAACAGATATCAGGATAAGGGGTAAGTGCCCACCGCCACCGCACTGTTGACTCCTGGCATTCTGTATACCAAGCAGGTCAGTCAACGGTATCTTTCAGCTCTTCGTCTCATTGGCAAAAACCCTCTGACACCATCTGACTGACTCTGACAGAAGCAACAACAAATGGGTGCCTCTTGATCACAGCAGACTGAAATCCCTCCCAGACCCCTGGGATTCTGCTGAGGTGCAGGACCCCCAGAGGTCCCCATGGATAGCTTGGGACCACACCTGGCTCCATGGAAAGACCTCTTGACCACAGCAGCCTGCACCAGGGCATTTGAGGGCCTGCTCTGGAGTTCTCCAAAAATAGTTATGGGCTACAGAAAAAGATGCTGGATGAGAGAGACATTTTCCAGAAGACAAGTACTAGTAGGATTTCTTCTCTTTCTCTTCATCCCTCTCTTTTCCTTATTTTTTCTCTTAAGTTTGAAATAGAAATGGTGTTACTGTGAAGAAACCTACCTAGGGTTCCTACGGGGATGACAAAACCGTGTTTCCACAAGTGAGAGCTTTGTTGGAGGAACTTTTTTTCCTTCCTTACTCCAGTCCCGATAGGCAATGAGGAAGAGCAAGACGTTTCCACCTGGAAACAAGGAGTGTTATTCCCCGGGCCTAGGGCAGGGTGTCCACGGTGTTGAGAGACGAGACTCTCCAGCAGAGGTAGTAGGTGGTGCAGGACTGACACGGCTGGACCTGGACATTTTGAAGCCAATTAGCTATAGTACGACTGCCTGTCCCGGGCACGAAAAGGAATGCTTGGGCTAAAGCTGTGTGGCAACTTCCCTGCCTATCCCCTCTCCCCTGCTATTTCTAGATCTTTTGCCTTTTGCCCTCTCTGGTCTCCTTTCCTTATCCCTTCCTCTCTTGCTGGGATTCCACCCTCCCATTCCTAGCTAAAACTTATAAGCAATGAAAGCTTTGGGAGAGGTGCCCCTGCTCCAGGGGGGTGCCATTCCATGCACGATTTGTGGGCGACAAGATGCACCGTCCCTCAGCTCCTCATTCCCCTTCCAGAGTGAGCCCTGAAAATTGTGAACTCTGGCTCCGGCTGCCTCCAGTGGGGCCGGCGAGGTGAGGGGCTGCTCAGGGCCCCGGGCACACTCGAGACCTAGTTCCTCCAGGACTTTACCCTCTGTCTGCATTGTTGTCTTTCTGTTTCTATACCATTAGCGCCCAATGAAAGACACAAACAAAATGTGCAGCCACATTTTAGGAAAGAGCCAGTGGCCAGAAGGGTTTCCAGAGCACTTCTGCCCCACGTCCCAGACATGCACTTTTACCAGTTGCTGCCTTTCACTTTGAAAGTGGCCTGTCATCTTCATCTTCTAGCTCTTGCCGTCACTGTTGTTTCTTTCCATCTTACTTTCCCTCTTGTGTGCATACGTTTAAGGCCTTGCTAAACCCTGGAAAGTAAACTTGGTTCAGCACTAGCCTTAAGCAATGATTAATCTCTCTGGAGGTGGGCCCGAGGAGAACTGAGAGCTAGGCAACGAGGGGTGCCTCCTTTCCAGGTGCCCTACTGCCTGCCCCCCTTGCCACCAGCCCATCTGCTTATGGACTTGGCTCACGGAGCCTTCCTATTGCCTCAGCATATCCCCGCCCCAGGCCCCTTTCTGCCTATCCAGGGTGCTTGTGCTTTAGCTGACACGGTTCCATGCATCTGTTATCCTCCCTACCCGCTCTCTCCTCTCTAACCAGGCAAAAACTACTACAATTCTTATCCCAGGTCGGCCCTTCCTCATCACCCCAATCCCACTCTAGGTTCCTGCAGCAATTGTCTACAAAATGTATTTGGCAACCAGTTACATACTTTAGTGTGAACTTTCTATTATTTTTTAAACATTGATATCTTAAGCTTTTGCTTATTTTACACTGCACCTATGTAGAGTCCATCTTCTCAACTAGCTCACATGATTTAGTATGCTCATAGCAGTATTCAGTCCCTAGGTGGTCAGATCTGAGGACTGGGACCCTCCTGAGAAGACAAAGAGAGTAGGGATTGGGGTAGAGGAACTAGGGAAAAGATCCAACCACTAGTTACAGGCAGGGGCTGGGACACTGGATCCAGAGGGACTTGGAAATACCAGATGATCCACCCAGGAAGGCTCAGGTACTAGTTGACACTGGGGTTTCTGAAAAATTACATTAAGATCCTAATCAGGTATGTGGAGCACAGCAGGGAGAAATTCAAGGTTAACAGGTTGTATTAGTCAGCCAAAGGGGTGCTAATGTGAAACACCAAAAATGGGTTGGTCTTTATAAAGGGTATTTATTTGGGGTAGAAGTCCACAGTTACCAGGCCATAAAGCATAAGTTTCTTCCCTCACCAAAGTCCATTGTCATGTGTTGGAGCAAGACAGCCGCCAGCGCCTGCCAGGGTCCAGGCTTCTGGGGTTCCTCTCTTCCCGGGGCTGCGTTTCTCTCCGGGCTTAGCTCCTGTTTCCTCCACAAGGTTCACTTCTCTTCTCC
>JAQZBX010058820.1:0-17659 GCA_029593785.1 Cabassous unicinctus
AGCATTAACTAAGGCAGGTCAAACAAAATATTCAGCAAAATACCTGTGGCATAGAAAAATGCTCAAGAAATATTGTTTTTATCATATTATTTGCAAAAACCTTACAAGATAGCTGTTATGATTCCCAATTTATAAAGAAAGAAATCTGATGTTCAAAGATTCGTCAACTTGCCACAAACGCTATAGCTGAAGACCTTGCCCTTTTCTTCTTCTTATAGCTCAATCCAGAAACTGCTGGCTTCCGTTAATACTTATCTTCATTTACCTTGTGACATCTCTTTCCTGCCTTCCACCACTCGTCTCCTTTGAAGCTGCTACTAATCTTTATTTTACAAAAAGAGTGGAAGAGAGGAAGGAAGAGAGGAAGGAAGGGAGGGAGGGAGGGAGGGAGAGAGGGAAAGAGAGAAAGAATGGAAAAAAGGAAGAAAGGAAGGAAGAAAGCTGTTACAATTTTAGGTTACATTACTAGAGGTTATAAAATATCAAACAAAGGAAGTGACAGTTCTTTACCAGGTCTCACACTCAGGCTGTTGTGTTTGGTTCTGAAGACCGTATTTTGACAATGGTATGCACACAGACTGTCCTATGAAGAATGGTTTAAAGGATGGGGGACATGCAGTCTCAGCATGGCACATTCTCTGTCCTCAGTTACCTAGAGATAATCACAAGGCAAAGGGAGTCATTGGCCCTGGGCGGCCCTAGGATGGTGAATTAGAAAGGGAGAAAGAAGGCAACTTAGCCCCAAGAAGAATCTTCTTCCCTTTCAGAGGGATGGAGCTATCCAAAGATGAAACAGGCTGCCCTGGAGGGAACGAATCGCCTGTGATGGAGGTGTTTAAGCAGAGGCTGTGGGAGTGCAGGGCAGGGATACTGTGGAGTGTGACTCCGCCCCGCGCAGCACTCCTGCCCTGGGAAGCACAGTGTCGAGGGAGGACGAGCCCAGAGGGTCTGCCTGCCCTCTCCCCTCCTCCTCCTTCCTCTGACAAGGGGAGCATTTAGGATGTCTGGGCCAGGGAAGGTGGAAGAAAACAAAAACACAAACAGAAATAAAAAATAATTTCATCTGTCATTCTATATTCAAATTCTTCTCACACTTCCATGGAAGTCCATGGGGTCGTTTAGAAAAGTGTGATTATCACAATGGCTAAAGACCTGGCATTTAGTTCCCAGGAACCTGGCGATGCTGAACATCCTGCAATGCTGGGATAGTCCTGCCGAGAGAACTGCCTCCAATGTCATTCACACTCCGGCCAAGGAACCCCAAAACAACTTCTGAACGTAAGTGCCCCAGGTTGGGCAATTTGTTTCCATAGTTCCGCAGACACTAAAGCAGCCGGGACCCATTTTGCACCCCTGGTGCCTTGCCATAGGGGTAATATATTTCTCTGTTTGGGTAGTTGCCCTGTGCATTGCAGGATGCTTAGCTGTGTCTTCCCTGTGGTGACAGCCCAAACTGCCTCCAGATATTGCCTAATGTCCCCTGGGGGCCAACTTCACTTCCAGTTAAGAACCACTGGAATAGAAGGAGAGGCCCACGGGTGCCCACGTTAAGAACACGAGGAGGTCAAATGCCGGAGGGAGAAGAATATTTATTCGTATGCTATGATCCTGTCTCAGACAGGAACAACTGAATTGATCAGCACAAACACAGAAGGAGGCACAGGTTCCATCTATCAGGGATGGATTCTTGGAGGAGGTGGCATCTAAGACATCATCTGAAAGATAGGCTGAAGTTAGTGAAGGCAAGGTGTTGGGTGTCCTGGCCAAGGACCAGTGTGTGTGCAGTATGAGGCATTGAGGAAACACTGGCTAGAGCCTGGAGGGTGAGAAGTCAGGGGAGAGAAGTTGGGCTGGAACGGAAGTCTGTGGCCAGAACTGGCCAAGCCTTAGAAACCAAGCTAAAGAATCCCAGCTGTGGACTGAGGCAAAGGGGGCTACTGGTGGACTTTCTGCATGGAGAACAGGAGGATTGGCAGTTTGGTACAGAGAAACCACTTTGGCCCAGGTATGGAGGGAGATCACAGGCGGAACACGGAGGAGGGCGCAGGGCAGCATTTTACTAGAAGAGGATTCTGACCCGAGAGAGGCCAGTGACAGAGGGCAGGGGGAAGTCGGGTGAGTCTGGAGCTGCTGGGAGGTGGGGTCAGCAGAACTGGGTGTTGGCTTAGACATGGGGCTGGGGCTCTGCCCCTCCTTCCAGATCCTGCATTCTCTTCCACCCCACCACCCTTCATCACCACCATCTAGATTCTGGATCCTTGCAGGGCCTGGGAGTTGAAATGTTGGTGCCACTGAGATACTGTATGCCCAGATGAGATAGATTCCTTTTTCACTTAAGTGAAATTGGAACCAGGAAACCATTTTCTTGCAATTCAGGATTGGAGATACAGTTATCCAGAAAGGATTTGTGGAAAGTCCTATCGTCTGATGGTTGGGACCCCTGTGAACTGCACTCTAAACCAACAAACTTTCTGCAAAATCTGTATGAGCAAAACCACTGTCAGCCTGGACTAAAAGGGGCAGAAAAGGGAGGTATTGAAGGAAAAACTACTTCAAGGGCAAAATAGCATAAGCTGAGGTCTGGACTTAAGATATCTTCTCGGGCCAAGATAAGGATCCCACCCCTGTGTGCAGAAAGGGTGAGTTTGCCCTGGCATTTGAAGAGGGTGGTCCTTCTGCCCATTACTCAGGAACACTTTAGAGAAGGTGAGGCACCTTCCCTGGAAGTTGGGGAGAGTTAGGTCAGCACCCCACTGTTCTGAGCGTGTTGGTCCTGTGCCCCAGAGATTGGGGGGAAGGTGGCCACCATCCTAGTGTTTTTGGAGGGTGAGGCCTAGAATTTGGCCACCACCCATATGGTTGATGAGGGTGGAGCTGAGAAGATGGTTCCTGGGTGAGCCCTTGGAAGGGGTGGGGATCCTGCTTCAAGCCCCCATGAGAAGAAACCATTGTTCTGTAGACTCTCAGACTTTGAAATATAATGGAGTATGCCCTGCAGGTTTTCGGAACTCTGGGACCCATGACCCCTGTTTTCCCTCCAATTTCTTCCTATGGCAAAGGAAAACAGATAACTTCTTTTGTCAGCTTTATGGGTCTGCAGCTGGAGGGAAATTTTGTCCCAAGACAAACTGTATGATTTTAACGAGATTTTGAACTTAGCATTGTTACTGAAATGATTAAAGCCTTTTTGAAATATTGTGGTAAAATGAATGTATTTTGAATATGGAAAAAAATGTATTTTGGGGGTCCAGAGGTGGAATGTGCTGGTTTCAGTCTTTTGTAGACCCCAGAAAATTATCATCTTAAGCTAACCAATTCCTGTACATGTAAACCTATTTCAGGTGGGGCCTTTTGGTTAGATTCAGTTAAGGGGCCTTTTGATCAGATCGCTTTTGATTAGATCACTTCAGTTGGGGACCTTTGATTAGATTGAGGGACCCAGGGTGAGTCTTTATCTTTTTACTGGAGCCTTTTATAAACTGAGGACTGAAAGCACAGACACACAGAGAAAGAGAGCTGCTATTTTATCCTGCCACTTGAGAGAGGACTCCAGGAACACCTACAGCTGCAGACAGACAGAGAAAAAGCTGCAGTGACAGAGAGAAGTCAGAGGCAGAGCAACCTGAAGCAGAACTAGCCACAGGCTGGGAGGAGAGGGAAGAGACGAGCAGGCCGCCATTATGCCCTGCCATGTGTTTGATCACCCACAGCTGAGCTCCAAGAGAAAGCATCTTTCCATGACATGGCCATATGCCTGATTGCCTACAGCTGCAACTTGGTGAGACAACATCTTTTGATGATGCCTTGATTTAGACATTTTCACGGCCTTGGAACTGTAAGCTTCTATCCTAATAAATTCCCATTATAAAAGCCAGCCTATTTCTGGTATATTGCATTGGCAGCCTTTAGCAAACTAAAACAGCTTCCTTCATTAGAAAAGGCTTGCAGTGAAAAGAAGAAAAGCCAGCTGAACTAAGCAGTCTGCCTACTTGTGGATGGGTGGCCATCAACTGGCCACTCCTGTTAACTTGTACTGCTCAACAACATCTACACACAATAACAAAAGCTTATGGCAGCTACCATATATTGAGTGTATATTATTTATTCATTTTTATTGTAACTCTGCACACTGCCCTTTGTGGCTTCTAATTATCCCATGACCAAGGGACCACATCGTCAGTGAGAAGAAGGGCGGAGAGGACAGCTTAGCAGCTCAAGTCTGGGCAGGCTTGGGTCAAGCCCAGGGCGGTTAACCCAAGGAGGATGGGAAGCCATGGTTTGTACCTTGAGTCAATTGGAACAGATGACCCTGGGGCCTCTTCTGGTTTCACATCCTGTGGTTGGAAGTTTGTCCCAGCCCTCCCTTTCGTCCAGGATTTAGTGTGGCAGGAGCTGTGGGTCACAGAGGTTTGGAGTGGGATTTCAGCTCTGCTCCCTTTGAGCAGTTTGACCTTGGACCGGTCCTTTCACCACTCTGTGCTCCTTTCTTCATTGGTAACCTGGAGAGTACAATCATAACTGCTTTCTCAGAGCCATGGTAGGCATGAGCAAGATGCTCCACCCAGACGGCTGAGAACACTCACAGCTCACTGGTGCTCCCGAATGAAAACTGATGTGGTTGAGATCACTGCAACCAATTCCAACTGCTGCCTTAGAATGGATTCCATGGTCAAGCTGAGCTCTGAAGATCAAATACTGAGCTCACATGGGAGTGGTAGGTAATGAACGTCTTACACAGAGGCACATCCTTTGTCTGAGCTCAAAACGTCTTCAAAATATTGCTCTCTTGATGGCTGAAAGACTCACCACAAAGCATTTGAAGATAATTGAAACTTTTCTCTTTTTCTGTCTTTCTTCCCAAAGCTTGTGTCAGTAGACAGTGGCAGACCTCAGAGTTCATAGCTGAGAGGGGACACAGAGGCAGGAAATTGGCCCTGGAGGAGATGCTTCGAAAAGAGCGAAATAGGCAAATAGACTTCAGCAAGGATTGATGCTCACATTACCCTATATAAATGGTGCCCTGGACTTCTGGGTTATGGGGGCGTTTCTCTGAGTTTGCTTTAGAGGAACAGCTTTCAGAACCACAAGGCCGAGTTGGCCCGTCACCAAGTCACCAAGTCGCCAAGTCAGGGAGCTGCGGGCTCTGCTGCTTCTCCTCTATCCCTTATTAGAAAAGGGAGTTTCCCATACCTGCATTTTTCTGCTAGTAACTCATTTCCAAATCAAAGGCTTGGGTGGGTTCATCTGATTGGCAGGTCTTAAATCACATGACTGCACCTAAGCAGAAAGGGAGGCTGGAAAATGCCATTTTTAAAAAAACATTCTCACTGAGAAGGTAGGCTTTACTAGTAAGAGAAGAATCTATGTGAAGAGAAGATATAGAAAAGATGTTGAACAGCCACAAAAGATGGGGCTCGACACCTAGAGAGTGACTGTTTCCCAATAGGAAATAGGAGCCTCCATTGATCCTGGGGGAAAGGGGAAGCACAGTTGGCTGCCTGGGGTCTGCATGACAACTGCAGGGAAAGGTGGAGACAGAGAACCTGTCTCTAGAATGGCCAGGCATCTGAGGGGCAGCTCTGTTGGCTCCAGATCCCAGAGAAGCTCTCGTCCCTCTCTTTCCAACCCTACCATCATCCAGGAAACTTTTGGGTGCAAGGACTGGCAGATCAGCTGTGAAGCCACATACCAAAACATTTATTCCTTTGATCTGGGGATGCTTGTCTCCTACTTCTCTCTAGGCATTGTTCTAGACCCAAGACCTACAGCTGTTAATGAGATGTGGTGCTGACCCTAGAGGAGTACTCCATGTAGGAAAGGAGACAGAATTGGAGACAATCAGAGCAAGAAGAATATGGCTCATGATGGAGGTATGAATAAGGAAGACTTCTAGGAGAAGGAGACACTTAAGGTGAGTCTAAAAATATGTGCTTGTTTACCAGGCAGAAAGAGACAATGAAGAGTTGTGTTTGCCTGCATACTGCTGGCTATCTGCTTTCTGGATCCAGGGTGGGATTGTATTCCCATGGCCCCTGACATGGCAGAGTAGCCATGTGACTTGTTTTGGCCAATGAAATGTGAGCTGGATGGAAAGTTGGAGACATGCATGTTTGGCCATGTTCTCTTCTTACTGCTGTGCTGGTCATGGAAGCACATGCTGAGGTGAAACCTCTTTCTTCTTGGGTCATGAAGTGTCTACTATGAGCTGACCCCCTCTCTTCCTCAATCCCCTGTGACAATTTTGAACCTGTAGAATGAGATTGAGGGTATGTTTGTTTCTGCAGTGTAACTTAACTTGCCCTGACCAATACATAAAGTCATTACCCTGGGCACACTGAACAGCACTAGAAAAGGCCTGGAGGTGAGAAATAGCCTCTTGTATCTGGAGAAGTCTAAACAGTTTAATATGACTGTGGTATAAGGTGTGGCCCAGGAAAAGGGAGAGATGGGCAGAAAGGGGCCATTAGAGCTGCATTGTAGAAAGATCACCCTAGCTGAGATGTGCAGAATGGATTGGAAAGGAATACACATTGATGCAGGGAGGCCAGAGAGGAGCCTGTTACAGGTAAGAGGGATGAGAACCTGAGTTAGGGTCATGGCCTCGGGGTGGGGGAGAGGGGACACCCATGGAGAAGTTAACAGGGCGGAATCAGGAGGACTTGGCAGCCGATCGTTTATGAAGGTGAGCAAGAAGAGAAGGCGGTCTCACTCCAAAGCCCATGTTCTGTTCATTTGCTTAGCTATTTCCTTCCTTTTCATAATGTTATCATCTAATTGGATTCTCAAAGTTGTCTTGTAAATTAGATTGAGCAAATATTATTTCTATTTTACAGATGAAGAGGCAGAGAATCAGAAAGGTGACAGGCGATGTTGCTTAAAATCAGCGTGCTTGGGCTCAGACCTCCTAACAGCCGACCTGCTCTCTTTCTCTAAATGGCCCTGGTCTCAGCTGCTCAGAGAGTTTAGAAGTGGACGTAGGCCTTTTATTTTGCAGGGCGGGAGTATGGGGGAGTGAAATAAGGAAGGATTGGTAGAACTATTGCTTTTGGACATAGTTATCCAGATGATTTATCTAGGAGAGTTCAGGCATATGGTACACACATAAAAAGCAATATGCTCTAAAGGAACCCATACACCAAAGTCGGGATTTATAAGGCTCAAATGAGTGATTTTTATTCCATGTTAAGGGCTTTTTTTTTTCTTCTGGTTCTATCAAAGTGTTCCTCGTAGGACTTCTTAAAAGAGCAATCTCAGTCTCCCATGATGCTTTTAAAATGTGATTTATTGCACATATTTTTTATTAGCATTCTGCTGCTTAGTAATGCATTCTGTGTTCAAAATGGCATGCATCCACTCACAGAATCATGCCAACTTGAGATGTCGTCGATTCAGTATTTCCAGTTGTCTTTACGGAGGTGTGAACAGGAATACGGTGAATCCAGTCAATCATTCACTTTTAAATGGCCCAGTTTCCCCATGTAAAACTCAAGGTAAAATACTCCATGGCCCTCGGGGACAGACAGCACAGGGCCTTGGAGAGGAGGCAGGCCTGGCAGTGTGGACCTTGGCTTCTGTGCTTTGATTCCACTGGGGTGCCTACACCTTTCTCACAAACAGAGACTGAGTAGGTACGTGGCCACCCTGGGAACTCAGCTGGCAGCTGGATGGAATCAGTGTCCCTCATTGTCTCCCAGGGGCACGTGAGCAAAGGGCAGCCCTGGTGGGAAACCCTGAGGCAGGGAGAGTTGTACCCGCATGTCGGGTCCAGCACTGGCTATTGCTAGAAGGAGCTGAAAGGTTGGGGCCACACGCTCCTTGTCTCAGCAGGCTTTCTGGGGCAGCTGGTTGGAGAGCTGAGGATGAATATCAGGGATGACAATCACAGGGTCTCTGCATTGTGTGACACAGAATGGCTGGTGGTGTCTGTTCACACACCTGCATTTATCCTTCAACAGTGGTGATCTGTGTGCTGGGCAGGGGCTTAGAGACTTCATCACCCTGTGGCCTTAGGCACCTCCCTCCACCTCTCTGGGGCTATCTTAGGGCACTGGAGGCTGTAAATGCTGATTTCAGGTTGTTTCTGGCTCTGGAGTGCAGGAAGGATGGGCGTCTAAAAGGCAGGGTGGTGGGTGAGGCTGGAGAGATGGTGGGGGCCAGATGACGAAGGATTTTTCATGTCAGGTTGAGGATTTGGGGATGGAACCTCATCCAAGGAACTTCCTATATCTGATTTATTGTGTCCTCATAGTATCTCCAAAGGGTACATGGATTAGTCAGCTTTTGCTGCAGAAACAAGCAATCCAAAAAATGTCAGTGATTTACAAATGTGGTTCTCAAACTTGAGTTTGCACAGAATCACCTGGAGGATTCACACATGGCTGAGGCCCACCGCCAGAGTTTAGGATATGGTAGGTTAGGGGGAGGTTTGAAATTTGCATTTCTAAAAAGTTCCACGTGGGGAGCGGATGTGGCTCAAGCTGCTGAGCTCTGCTTCCCACCACATGGGAGGTCCCAACTTCAGTTCCCGGTGCCTCCTAAAAACAACAACAACAAAAACAAACAACAAGCAAATAAATGAAAAAACCAACTCAGTGGAGCTGATGTGGCTCAGTGGTTGAGTGTTGGCTTCCCACATACAAGGTCCTGGGTTCAATCCTCAGCCCCATTACCTTAAAAAAAAAGTTCCAAGTAATGCTGCTGGCCCAAAGACCACACTGTGAAAACCATTGGTTTTCAAGAAGACACATTAATTTCCCCACCCAGGTCTAGGGGTTGGCCAAGGAGATCTGCTCTACGGTGGGGATTGAGTCCATATCTGCTCTACCTGGTTCTCATTCCAGGATCCAGGCTGAAGGAGCTGTCAGTACATGGGACATGATATTCTCATGGCGCAAGGCAGCAGCTCAAGAGGTCAAGTAAGCCAGGCAAGCACACTTAACGCCTCTCTTTCTACGCACTGTATGTCTCATTCCATTGGCCAAAGCAAGTCACAAGGCCAACAGCCTTGGGGTGGGGATATAAACTTCTCCCATGGAGGCAATAGGAGGAAACAGTAAATATTTGGTGACCAGAAATGTGATTTATAACCACAGACATTATTATTTCCATTTAGCAGATGAGAAAGTTGAATCTCAGAGTGATTAACGAACTTGCGCAAGACTGCACAAACAACAGAATTGAGATTTGAACCCAGAGCTTATCCAAAAGTGCAGGGTGAGACAGAGGTGGGAGGAGATGAGAAGGGCTGATGGCTGCTGAGGACAGGTTTCCTCCCGGATTCTTAGAAAGCTGTGGTGAGGGGGCAGGGGGAAGCAGACAGGCCCGGAGTCAAATTTTAAGTCTGTCTACTGGTGGGATGATCTTAGGCAGTCACTGTCTTTGGACCTCAGTTTCCCCTTTTGGCTGAAAAGGTAATCATTCTTAGCTCACAGCATTGTTGGAAAAATTGGAGACAATGCTGGTGTAGTGTGTGACTCAGAGTGTGCCCTTGAGAGGAACAGCCTTTGCAGTTTTAAAAGAATGGAACAGATGGTGAGGCCCTCAGCAGTGGAGATGTTATTTTTTTGTTGAGGGAGGGGCATTGCCTGATCCTCTCCCAGTGGTCCTATGGAAATCCACCTGTTCAGATCAGCCCGGCTCATCTTTTCTAAAGAGCATCTCACTCCCTTCTTACTTCTGGGTTGACTGTGTGAAGATGTTGTCCTTTGGGAGCAGAGTTAGGAAGCCTTTGCATTTCTCAGCCCTTTTCCTGTCTATCTCCCCCCAGGACGCAGCAGAGGGCCTGGTCTCCACTAAGTGCTCGGTAACTGGTGTGTGAGTTGTATCCTTGCCCGTGCTTACCACCTCAGTGCCTTGGAGGGAGCTCTTTGGCATCTGTCAGCTATATTCTCTGAGCCTTTTGTGAGTTTATTTTTTCTTTGGTGTGCGTTGCCCTAAAAGCCATTTTCTTTCCTGCCACCCCTGTGAACTTGGCTTCCCAGGTGGTGGAAGGCATTATGATTTCTGGGCTGATGTTCCAGGGCCTGGACAAGAACCTGGGGCTTCTTGTTTTTTGGGCTGTGCTCTTTGCATTGCACTGGGTTTGGAGAAATGGCCACGGTCTGTTCGTTCATTCATTGATTCATTCGTTTCTTCACCATCTCTCCACGTTGTGGAAGGAAGAGGAATTGATGTATGTCAGATGCCTTGTCGGGTATGAAGCGCCAAACACACAGACGCCGTCAGGATTATCGCGCATTTGGCATCCACGTCCAGCATGATTTTGGACTTCCTACGAAAGGAATGGCTGGAAGGAGCCCTCCAGTGCAATCACTGAGCTCCTGCTGTGTGCCAGCCGTGTTCCCGCTTTCCAGGTTGTGCCTTTCCAGCACCCGTTCCCTCTTTTCCTGACAACAGTACACTCATTTTCCTCCTGGAACCGCCTCTCCCCAACTCCCAGAGCAGGTTTGGTGGGTGGGCTGATTACACCCCTGGCTTCAGAGACTGAGCCTGTGAAGCCTGGCCAATCAGAGCAGCGTTTCCTCCTGGCAACCGATGATGCTGTGGTTACGGACACGTGACCTGGCGCAGGCCAATCAGAGTAAAGAGGATTCACGTTTGGCCCCATTGTTGGCTCTGTTGGGAGGAAAAAAGCGAAATGGGGAGAGTGAGACGGAGTCTGGGAAACAGTCTGGGCCCAGATTGAGCTGTGTCCGAAGCCCGTGAGGCAATGTCTCTCTCATTTTTGTTTTCTGTTCAAGTCATTACTTTTTGCACTTGATAACCAAAAAGTCATCATGAATGCACACACGTTGTCAAATTTAATCCTCAAGTGACTCTGTGAGGTAAATATTATTGACCCAATTTACAGATTTTAAAATGTGGTTTCTAAGGCCAGATGGCTGCATAGTGGCCGAGGGAAGTGCTGGGAGTCGCCAGTCCTCTGCCGCCTACTTCACCTCAGACGTGCACCTGCCGGGCACCGGAGGCCATCGACGGTTCCCCAAGAACCAAAGCAAACTCACCTCAGCCCCCTTTCTTTTTCATGTGGTTCATATGGATGCAGATGAGCAAAAGAACATAACTATTTAACAAATAGCTGAAGAACACTTTCTATGCGCCTGCGACTGCTGGACTGCTGGACATGGGGGAAACGATGATTATAGAGATATTAATAAAAATATGTATGATTACAGCAGTGGCAGGGGCTTCGGGGGAGAAGGGTGTTTGACCCAGTGGGAAGGTCAAGGAAGTCCTTTCTAAGGTAGTGGTTCTCAAATAGGGGCAGTTTTGCCACAATGTCTGCAGACATTTTTGGTTGTCACAATTGGGGAGGAGACTACTACTGGCATGGAGTAAGAAGCCAGAGATGCTGCTAAACTTCCTACAAGGCACAGACGACCCCACAGCAGAGAATTATCTGGACCGAAAATGTAAATTTTGCCAAGGGTGAGAGACTGTGAGCTCAGAATTGAAAGATGAGCAGAAGTTAACCAGGTGAATGGGGTAGAAGAGGTCCCTAGAATGTTTCAGGCAGAGGCATCACCATGGGCAAAGACCCCCTGAGTGGTGGATCCATCGAGGACGTTAGACCAGTGTGGTGGGACTGGCAAGGAGCAGTGCAGTGTGCATGAGGCTAGAGAGGGTCTGGTAACACCCCAGGACTTCTAGATGATGGAATTAAGCATCTCAGTCCTCAACCTAAAATCCCTTTGAAATATACTAAGAAAGAGGTGGTAGCAGTGACATGAACTGATGTACATTTCTAGAAGACCTCTCTGACCACATTAAGGAGAGTAAATGATAGTGAAGGCAGCAGGAACACAGGTAGACCAGGTAAGAGGCTCTACCAGGATTCGAGGTGAGAGATAATGGTTGCTTGGACCAGCACAATACTGGTAGAGATGGAAAGAAGTGAAAAATTTTCAAAGCCATATAAGAGGTAATATGTTTGGGACTTGGTAGTGGATTGGACATAGAGAGTTGGTGCAAGAGAAGGAGACATCAAACCGGGCTCTGGGATTCCTATGAAAAATTGGAGGACAAAGGTGCCATTAGCTAAGTTAGAGAGAACTGAAAGCAGACTGGATTTGGTGAGAAGACCATTAGTTAAATTCTGACCATTTGAATTTGAGGTGCTACAATGGTTTTAAAGACACATGCACAAGTTCTTTCACACTCCTCTCCCTAAGAGGTGAAGGAGCTTACTTTCCCTCCCTTTCAGTGTGGGCTGGCCTTACCTTCTAGCAGACAGAACATAAAAGGATGAGATGCAACTTCTGGGTTTAGGTTATGAGATGACTGCACCTCCCACCATGGATAACCCTCTCGCTCTCTCCTGAATCACTCGACCAGCTGCTCTGTCTTGAGGATATTCGGGCAGACTACGGGGAGGCCCACATGGCAAGGGGAGCCAGGTGAGTGAGGCTGGAAGCTTGGCCTCCCTGGTCAAGCCTTCAGATGACCGCAGCCCCAGCTGACGTCTTGAGGGCAACCTCAAGAGAGACCCTGAACCAGAAATACCCAGCCAAGCCTCTCCAGGATTCCTGACCCACAGAAAAATGTGACATAATGAATGTTCATTGTCTCAAGCATCTAAGTGTGGGGTGACTTGTAACACAGCTGTTGAACACAAATACAGGTGCCTTTGAAAAATCTAGTGGAAAAGTCTATAAAGTATATCTCAGTACCATCTAGACAAGTGGACAGGATCACAAAATATGGTCTGAATCAGAGTTCACGTGGCAATGGCATTGTAGAACAACCCATCCCCAAATGGGTGGTGATTAGTGCCAGTGGGAAAGGTGGCTTGGTCCTCAGTCCTCTCCTGTTCAGTGGGATTTTAGTTTCCTGGATAATGGCCTGGAAGTTAGACTGAGTACCTTTAAAGATGGTACTACTGAGAGTGAGAACTCATTTGCTGCGTAATCCCCAAAATAAACTGGAAAAAGTGGAATGGAACCTACAAGGGTACCAGACCATTTCATTGGCATTCTTATTTAATCTTCCAAACAGCCTTGTGGTGTAGACAGGTGAATTCTCCCACTACAGATGAAGGCATTGAGATATAGCAATTTGTCTAAAGCCATCCAGAAGGCACAGGGAGAGCCACATGGGGAGCCCATGCCCTTTGGCTCCTTGTCACTCTTCTTTCCACCAAGCCAGGGTTCCTTGGATGACAGCATCAGGGCTCTGAGAGATTTTGAGAGTCTGGAAGAAAAATGGATGAATTCAGAAGTTCACTTTAGAGTGCCTGACCCTGCAGGACTGTGCTCTTCAAAATGGTAACTGCTAGACACACATGGCCATTTAAATTTAAATTAATTACAAGCAAATTCCATTCTTCAGTTGCCACAATTCAGGGACTCACCAGCCACAGGTAGCTGATAGCTACAGTTTTAGCTCAGGTGTGGAACGTCCCCATCACGACAGCAAGTTCTAGTGGATGGCCTTGCCTAGGGCTCACGTGTTGCTCCTTGTGACACATGCACACATGCCTACTCATGCACACAGCCCTGGCTGGAGAGAATGCTGTCTTCCATCTCTGCCGGTTACTCTGTAGCCCTCTCTGCACAGCTCCATCCTTCCAGCCTGGTTCTCAGGAGAACAGCTGTGCAGTGACAGGTGAAAAGGCTGGGGATCCAAGACAGGTGCTCACACAGGCAGGGGTGGGGGTCTGGTAGAGGGGTGAGCAGGGGGGGTTGCCAAGAGGGACAGGTTTCAAGCAGCAGCGGGGTGTGATAAAATGGGCGCAGGTTGCACAGTTTACAAGTTCACAGAGGGGCTTCACCTAGAGAAACATTTCCACTCCCCCATGCTCTCTTCCCCCACTTCCCCTTTCGTCCTTTCTGGAAGGCGTTCTAGGAGGATATATCTGATTGGTGAGGGGCTCAAGGCTGTCATCCTTGTATCCTTTAGGTGCTCGTCTGGGTTTGCTGTGCTGGCCTTTCTCTCTCTCCTTACTGCTTTGGAACAGGCATGACATACTGATGCCCTCTGCAGCTGGCAGGTGAGTCCTTGGGAAGATGGAGGTCTTAGATAACCCGATTAGGCCTAGAGATCCAAGCCATGCTCTCTAATGCTGTGTCAGCACATTAATATAGGTCAGTTAGTCTCTGCCTTTCTGCATGCTGTGAATACTTCTTGATGGCTCTGAACTGAGAGGGGTCTGCAGCAGCGATTAGTTGTCACCCTTAAGTCTCAATAGCGATTAAAGTAGATTTTGAGAGTACTAATCTTCCTTATCAGTTGAAACCACTTTCTTGTTTTCCAAAAGTTGCATGAAAAAAATTCATAATTAATTTTGACTTACTGTCAGTGATGGGCTGGTTTTTAAATGTCACAGCATTGGAGCTGGAGTCACATTGATTTCAGGACATACTGGGTTATTTTTTAATTTATTTTAATTTCATTATTTTATTTTTAAATCTAATTTTAATATATTTTTATTTTATTTTAATTAATAACTTATTGCTAGATAAGTTTTAGATTTTCAGAAATACCATGCATAAAATATATAAACAACAGAGTCCCCATTTTGCATTAGTGTGGTACATTTTTATAAATCATGAAGAACATGATTTTACCACTGACTGCAGTCCATCATTTACGCTAGGGATCACTGTGTTGGACAATTCTTTGTTTTTTCTTGTAATTTTTATACAACCTAAAGTTTTAACCACAGTCAAATATATAATTCAGTGAGGTTAATTACACTCACAGTGGCTGTGCCACCATCACCACCATCTATCACCAAAACTTCACAATCAACCCAAATAGAAATTGTGTATAATTCAAGCATTAACTCCTCATTCCCTACTCCCAACCCAGCCCTGGTAACCTATATTCTAGATTCTCACTCTTTGAATTGGCTTGTTCTAATTGTTTCATATAGGTGAGATCATACAATATTTGACCTTCTGTGTCTGGCTTATTTCACTCAACATGATGTCTTCAAGGTTTATTCAGGTTTTCATATGAATCACTACATCATTCCTCTTTAATTCTGAATAATATTCCATTGTTATAATAAATAAAATATATGATGAATAACATACTGTTTATCCATTCATTGGGTGATGGACCCTTGTGGCTGTTTTGTGAGGAATACTGCCATGAGCATTTTTGTTAGTTTTTTCGGGTATGTCACTTAGAAGTGGGATTGCTGGTTCATATGGTAATTCTGTACTTAGCTTTCCGAGGAACTGCCAAATTGTTTTCCACAGCAGGTGCACAATTTTACATCCCCACCAGCAATGAATGAGTGTTCCTATTTCTCCATATTCTCCCCAAAACTTGTAATTTTCTGGGTTTTTTTTTAAATTGTAGCCATTCTAATGGGTGTGAAATGGTATCTCATTGTGGTTTTGATTTGCACTTCCCTAATAGCTAGTGCTGTTGAGCATCTTTTCATGTGCTTTTAAACCATTTGTATATCCTCTTTGAAGAAATGTTATTCAAGACTTTTGCCCACTTTTTAATTGAGTTGTTTGTCTTTTTATTGTTGAGTTGTAGGGTTTCTTTTTATATTCTGACTATTAAACCTTTATTAGATATGTGGTTTCCATATATTTTCTTCCACTGAGTAGGTTGTCTTTCACTTTCATGATAAAGTCTTTTGATGCACAAAATTTTAAATTTTGATGAGGTCCCATTAACCTGTTTTTCCTTTGTTGTTTTTTGTGCTTTGGGTTAGTCTAAGAAACCATTGCCTAACCCAAGACCCTGAAGATGCATCGCTACATCTTCTTCTAGGAGTTTTGTTGTCGTGTTTCTTATATTTAAGTCTCTCATCCACTGCAAGTTAATTTTTGTATATGGTATGAGAAAAGGATATGCCTTCATTCTTTCGCTTATGGATGTCCAGTTTTCCCAGCACCATTTGTTAAAGAGACTATTCTTTCTCAGTTGAGTGGACTTGGTAGCCTTGTTAAAAATCAATTGGTTATAGATGTGATGGTCTGTTTCTGAAGTCTCAATTCAATACCATTGGTCTGTGTATCTTATCTAACCTTGTGCCAGTACCATGCTGTTTTTACCACTGTAGCTTTGTAAGAAGTTTTATTTATATAATTTTTTTTGTTTTTTAAAAGATGCTTAGATTACATAAATGTTTCACAAAAAATATAGGGATTCCCATATGCCCCACCCCTACACCTCCCACACCCTCCCACATAAACAACATCCTTCATTAGTGTGGCACATTCATTGCAATTGATAAACTTATCCTGGGACATTGCCACTGAGCATGGACCATAATTCACCTTGTAGTTTACACTCTCTCCCACACAGTTCTGCATATTATGGGATGATATAAAATAGCCTATATCTGTCATTGCAATGTCATTCAGAATGATTCCCAAGTCCCAAAAAAGCCCCCGTATTACAACTGTTTTTCCATCTCCCTGGCCCCCAGAGCCTCCAGTGGCCACTGCCTCCACATAATGTTGTAATTTCTTCCATTGCTAGAATCACAATATGTCTATAGTAGAATACCAGTAAGTCCACTGTAGTCCATAGTTCATTCCCCAATCCTGAGGATTCTGGGATGATGATGCCCATTCCACCTCTAATTGAGACACGGGCTTCAATCCCATACAGCCGATGTATGGGACTCTCTTGCTTGGAGTTGTAGGCTCTCTCGTTTCCTTGGTATGGTGGTTGTCAATCCTTACCTCCTTGTTAGTTGTCCTGGGTGAGTCCAATGAACTGGAGAGTAGGTGTTGCAACTCTGCTGAGGCTTAGGGCCCAGCTGGCACAGCCTAAAGATTCCAGTCTCTTGGAATTTGTACACCTACAAACTCCAGCACCAAATATAGATTTAAATAGAAGGGACAGATGAGCCATGTGTAGGGAAGCCACAATTGAGTCCAACTCTGTCACTCTCAGGAGCACAAACTCCAAAGTAGGGCCCACTGGCAAGGCACCAAACTCTAGAGTTATCTGCCCTGACCATAGGACCCTGGTGTCTCCAGAGCCCTCAGGAGCCCCACTATTTTGGGGGTTGTATGCACTTTGGCGGTCTATGAGATCCTGCTGAGATGTGCATAAGCGTTACCTCTGGGATGACCTCCCGACTCACTTTGAAGTCTCTTAATCATATAAACCCATTTGTCTTTACCTTTTCTCCCTTTTATTTGAGGTCATTTTCCAGTTGCATTGCCAGTTGGTGCTTGGTAGTAATCCTTAGGTGCCAGGGAGGCTTATCCCTGGGAATCTTGTCTCATGCTCGGGGAAGGTAATACATTTATATGCTGAGTTTGGCTTAGAGAGAGGCTACATTTGAGCAACAAGGAGGCTCTCACGAGGCAACTTTTAGGCACCCCACAACACTAGGCTAAGTTTCAATTTCAAGAGCAAAGGCTGATAAGCATAGTAATCAGTATCAAGGGCCCATCAGTGGACCCTCCTCCTTTGCCAGTCACTGCCCCTGCACTTGGGGGACTGTTGCTGCTACTTTAGAGAATGTGGCAGAGCTCTCCAGGTGGGGATTCAATATTCTCTCAGTTATTATGTGAGTCTCCACCCACTGTGGCAATGCCCTGTGATGTATTTATATACCTTTTATGTACGCCCAGGTGAACCTCTTCCCATGTATCCCCCATCACTGACACCCCACACCAATGATCCTCCCCTGCCCAGTTGTAACCCTTCTGTGATCCAAAGCTTGTTCAAAAATGAA
>JAQZBX010058821.1:0-17657 GCA_029593785.1 Cabassous unicinctus
CATTTGCAACCATAGAAAAACTTTTGAGAGTTGGTAAATTGTAGGGGAACATGTGGGAGCCCAGGACCCAGGATGTAGTTTCCCTACTCTTCTTAGAATCTACCTCCTTCATTTCTGCCCTTATCTGTTGCATTAATTCATCCCTGTTAACAGGTACTGTGCCTACATCCAACTTCACTTCACATGATCAGAGTGTGGTCAACTCCTTGGTCAGCCAATCACCCCTGATGGAACTGGCACTTCACTGGGGTGGCTGAAATGACAAACATTTAAACTTCCACCATTGCACTTTCTTGGCAATCAAGTCAACTACACCTATTTGTTGATCAGAAAGAGAGACACTTAAAAAGATGCCAAAACAATCAAAAATATTTGTAAGGGTGGTCAAATGAAACACATTTATGCATCACTGGATGAAGCAATATTTTACTCACAGAAAAGACACAGAAGTGCCACTTAACTGGTGGGAGTTACTTCCCCAAAGGCAGCAGGTATCAATCCTTGGTCAATGGAGGCACATATTTTAAGTACCACACACCTCACAGTGTTTGTATATTCTAGTGTTGGAAGCTGGCTCTTTCCATGACAGGGACAGATATATGACCAAAGTGTGTGCTTGATGTCATTAAACATGCCCACCAGAAACAGAT
The DNA here is from genome assembly GCA_029593785.1 of Cabassous unicinctus. Lineage (NCBI taxonomy): Eukaryota > Metazoa > Chordata > Mammalia > Cingulata > Chlamyphoridae > Cabassous > Cabassous unicinctus. The sequence continues at coordinate 651 of JAQZBX010058821.1, forward strand.
TGTATCCAGAGTATATTTTAAAAGGCTTGTGACAATATAGGAAGGGATTTACTGGCAGTCCACACATCTAGTAGGAGATGGTATTTTATCCTGCCAAGTGAATGCATTTGTTCCTGAGAATAGGAGGTAATTGTAGGTCAGCAGTAAAGACAATTGGCCATAGTAAGACTTGCTCAATTTTCTTAATTCATATCAGTGAGGTAATGTACTGTTCATCCTTCAATGCCTGGCTTGCTTCACTCAACATAATGTCTTCCAGATTCATCCATGTTATCCCGTGTGTTAGCACTTTATTCCTTCTTACAGCTGAGTAATAATCCATTGTATGTATGTAACACATTTTGTTTATCCATTCATCACTTGATGGGCACCTGGGTTGATTCCAACTCTTGGCAATAGTGAACAATGCCACTATGAATATTGGTGTGCATATATCTGTTAGTGTCTTTGTTTTCACTTCTTTTGGGTATATTTACTGCAGTTGAATTGCTGGATCATATGAAAGATCTATAGTTAGTTTTTTGAGGAACCGCCAAACTGTCCTCCATAGTGGCTGGACCATTGCACAATCCCATTAGCAGTTTATGAGTGTTTGCATTCCTCCACATCATCTCCAACACTTATAGTCTGCTGTTTTTTTAACAGCTGCAATTCTAATAAATGTATGATGGTATGTCAATGTAGTTTTGATTTGCATTTCTCTAATAGCTAAAGATGTTGAGCATTTTTTCATGTGCTTTTTAGCCGTTTCTCTTTCATCCTTGGAGAAGTGTCTTTTCAGGTCACTTGCCCATATTTTAAATGAGCTGTTAGTCTTGTTATTTTCAAGTTGTAGGATTTCCTTATATATGCAGGATATTAGGCTCATATCAGATATATGGATGGCAAATATTTTCTTCCAATGGGTAGGCTGCCTTTTTATTTTCTTGATAATGATCTTTGAGGTGCAAAAGTTTTTAATTTTGAGGAGATCCCATTTATCAAATTTTTCTTGTGCTGCTCATGCTTTGGGTGTGAAGTTCATGAAACTATTTCCTAATACAAGGTCCTTTAGATGCTTCCCTACATTATCTTCCAATGTCTTTACGGTCTTGGCTCTTATATTTAGATCTTTGATACATCTTGAGTTGATTTTTGTATAAGGTGTGAGACGGTGTTCTTCTCTCATTCTTTTGGAATTGAATATCCAGTTTTCCATGCACCACTTGTTAAAGAGGCCATTCTGTCCAAACTGACTGAGCTAGGTAGCCTTGTTGAATATCAGATGACTGTATATGCAAGGTTTTATATCAGGACTCTCAATTCAGTTCCATTGGTCGATGTGTCTATCCTTGTGCCAATACCATGAGGTTTTCACTACTGTAGCTTTGTAGAATGTTTTTAAGTCAGGTAGTGTGATACCTCCACTTTCATTTTTCTTTTTCAATATGTCTTTGGCAATTCAGGGACTCTAACCATTCCAAACATATTTTCTAGTTACTTTTTCCAAATCCTTAAATATAGAGTGTTGATTTTTATTGGGATTGCATTAAATCTGTAGATTAGTTTTGGTAGGATAGCCATCTTGATGATGTTTAGTCTTCTTATCCATGAACAGGGAATATTCTTCCATTATTTAAGTCTTCTTTGATTTCCTTTAACAGTGTTGTGTAGTTTTCTGTATATAAGTCTTTTAAATCTTTAGTTAAATTTATTCCTAGGTATTTGATTCTTTTAGTTACTATTGTAAATGGTATTTTTTCTTGATTTCCTCCTCAGATTACTCATTATTGGTGAACAGAAATGCTACCGATTTATGAGCATTAAACTCATAGGCTGCGATGTTACTGAACTCCTTCATAAGTTTTAGAAACTTTCTTGTAGATTTCTCAGGGCTTTCTATGGATAGGAACATGTTATCTGCAAATAATAGAATTTTTATTCTTCTTTTCCAATTTGGATGCATTTCATATCTTTTTCTTGCCTCAGTGCTTGAACAAGAACTTCTAAGTCAATGTTAAATAGGAGTGGTGATAGTGGGCATTCTTGTCTTGTTCCCGATCTCAGAGGGAAGGACTTAACATTTCACCATTGAAGATGATGTTACCTTTGGGTTTTTTATATATACCCTTTATCATGTTCAGAAAGTTTCCTTCTCTTCTTATCTTTTGCAGTGTTTTTATCAAGAAAGTGTGGTGTGTTTTGTTGAATGCTTTTTCTGCATCTATAGAGATTATCATGTGAGTTTTTTTCTTTCAACCTGTTTCTCGGGCATATTGCATTGATTGAATTTCTTATGCTGAACCATCCTTGCATAGTTGGCATGAATCCCACTTGGTCATGGTGTTAATTCTTGTGAAATGTTTTTGAATGTGATTAGCATGGATTTTTTTGAGGATTTTAGCATCTAGGTTCATTAGAGAAATTGTTCTGTAATTTTCCTTTCTTGTGGTATCTATGTTTGCTTTGGTACTAAGGTAATGTTGGCATAATAGAAGGAGTTAGGCAATGTCCCTTTTAATTCTATTTTTGGAAGAGCTTAAGCAGAATTGGTGTCAAATCTTTCCGGAATGAATGGTAGAATTCAACTGTGAAGCCATCTGGTCCTGGGCTCTCCTTAGTTGGGAGAATTTGATGAATGAATCTATCTCTTTACTTGTAATTGCACAGTTGAGTTAATCAATTTCTTCTTTCATTAATGTAGGCTGTTTGTGCATTTCTAGGAATTTGTCCATTTCCTCTAAATTATCATACTTGTCAGCATATAAATTTTCAAAATACCCTCTTATGCTTATGATACTCTTTATTTTGGTGGAGTCAAGAGTGATATCCCCTTTTTCATTCCTTATTTTGTGTATTACCACTTGCTCTCTCTTTTCCTTTGGTTGTCTGGCTAAGGGTTTTCAATTTTATTGATCTCTCGAACAACCAATTTTTGGTTTTGTTTATTTTTTCTAGTGCTTTCTTATTTTCTATTTAATTTAGTTCTGCTCTAATCTTTGCTAATTTTTTCTTTCTACTTTCCTTTGGGGTTAGTTTGTTGTTTTTCCAATTCCTCCAGGTGTGCAGTTATATCTTCAATTTTAACTCTTTCTTCTTTTTTAATATATGAATTCATGGCTATGAATTTCTCTCTCAGTACAGCTTTGTCAGCATCCCATAGGTTTTGGTATGTTGTGTTGTCATTTTCATTCGATTCAAGGTAGTTACTGATTTCTTTTGAGATTTCCTCTTTGATTCACTATTTTTCTAAGAGTGTGCTGTTTAACTTCTATATTATTCTTCCTAATCTGTTTCTCTGGTCCTTACTGATTTCCAATTTCATTTCATTGTGATCGGAGGAATTTCTTTGTATAATCTCAATCATTCTAAATTCATTGAGAGTTGCTCTGTGGCCTAGCATGTGGTCTATCTTTGAGTATGATCCATGTGTACTTTAGAAGAATGTGTATCTCACTGTATTTGGATGCAGCATTCTGTATATGTCTATTAGGTCCAGATCCTCTAAGGTATTATTCAGAGTCTTAGTTTCTTTATTGATTCTCTATCTACATGTACTATCTAATGGTGATAATGGTGTATTAAAGTCCCCCATTGTAAGTGTGGAGGCATTTATTTCCCCACTTAGTTTTTTTCCAGTGTTTGCCTCATGTATTTGGAGGCACCCTGATTTGGTGCATCAATATTTATGATTGTTCTCTCTTCTTGGAAGATTACCGCTTTTACTAATATATAGTGTCCATCTTTTCCTCTTACAATAGTTTTGCATTTAAAGTTTATTTTGTGCAATAATAGAATAGCTACTCCTGCCCTTTTTTGGTTATTGTTTGCTTTAAAGGAATTTTTTACCAACCATTCACTTTCAGCCTTCTTGAATCCCTGTGTCTAAGGTGGGTTTCTTGTGGACTACATATAGATGGGTCATATTTCCTTATACATTATGCCAATCTGTGATTCTTGACTGGTGATTTTAATTCATTAACATTCTGTGTTATTGCTCACAACGAATTTTTTACATCAGCCATGTTTTCTTTGGGTTTATGTATGTCATATGTTGTTTTCATATCTTTTTTTGTCTTTATATTTGTTCTTATTCTCTCCTCCAACTCTCTCTCTCCTGTTTTTTCCTTCCTTTCAACCTGTGGAACTTCTTTAATATTTCTTGAAGTGCAGGTGTCTTATTGGCATAGTCTCTTAATTTCTGTTTATCTGTGAATATTTTGAATTTCCCATCATTTTTGAATGCCATCTTTGCTGGATAGAGAATTCATGGTTGGGCGTTTTTATTTCCTTTTATTACCTTACTATGTCATACCACTGTCTTCTTGCCTCCATGGTTTCAGATGAAAAATTAGCACTTAATATTATTGTGCTTCCCTTTTATGCAATGGTTCTCTTTCCTCTTGCTGTTTTGAGTATTTTCTTTTTGTCTTGCGCATTGGACATTTTGACAAGTATATATCTTGGAGTAGGCCTGTTGGGATTTATACTGTTTGGGGTGTGCTATGTTTCCTGGGCATGTACATTCATCTCTCTCAATAGGGTTGGTAAGTTTTCAGTCATTATTTCCTTCAACATTCCTTCTGTTCCCTTTCTCTTCTCTTCTCCTTCTGGGATGCCCATAATGAGTATGTTTGTCCATTTCATGTTGTCAGTTAAATCCTTAATTCCCTGCTGGATTTTTTCTATCTTTCTATCTATCTGTTCTTCTATCTGTTTGATTTCAGATGCACTGTCTTCCAAATCACTAATTCTTTCTTCCACCTGGTCAAATCTGCTGTTATGTAAATCTAGCATCCTTTTGATTTCTTGGATTGTGCCATTCATCACCATCATATCTGTTACATTTTTATATATGTTTGCAATTCCTTAAGTATATTCTCCCAATGTCTTCTTAATAGCCTTAATCTCTTTCTTAACTTCATTAAGTTGGTCCATGATATTTGTTTGGACAGTTTTGATTAGTTGTTCGATGTTCTGCATCTCTTCCTGGTTTTTAGTTTGACTATTAGAATGGTCCATGTTTTCCTGTTTCTCAGTATGGTTTGTAATTTTTTGTTGCCCTTTTGTCATCATTTTATCTTGATGGATTTATTCAGTTGATGAGCTTCTCTCTCTGCTCTAGAGTTTTATTTATCTGGTGGTTCTGTGTGTGTTAAGTTTTCTCTTTGACAGTTTGTTCTTCTTGTATTTCCTTGCTCTTTTCTATGTTTCCTTGAAGGGAAAAATTAGGGCCAGAGTAATCAAAAGGGATAAGAATGGAAAAATGATAATAGTAATATTGAAAAAAGTTAGAATAGTGGCTGTATCAGATGTAATGAAATGAATATGTAACTCATGTAGGCACTCTAGAGTAATGGGGGGGTGGGAAATGGAGTACTTATAATGGAATGGGGAAAAAATGGAGAAAAATATATAGAATGATTTGAAAGGCCAGAATAATGAGGAGAGAGGGAAAGAGTTAAGAAAGGGCTGAAAGGAAAAAGTTAATAATAATAAAAAAATAAATTGACACCCGTGAACTTGGGGACTAATAAAAAAAGGTGTAATGTAAGAGCCATAACAGAAAGCAGAAGGTGGAAAAATGAAGGAATGAAAAGAGATAGTCTTCTTAGACAAAATCAATATACACAGAGAATGGAAAATCAAGGAAGAAGCAGCACAAAAAAGAAAAAACAAGGTAGCAGCACCTAATTTAAAAGAAAAGTAGGGGCATAGGGAAGGAAAGAAGAAAGAAAAGCCAGAAACAAACAAACACAGAAAATCCAAACAAACACACAAGCATGCAGTCAAAGCTAAGGAAGAACAGCATTCTTTCTTGGGCCCTTGTGGAGCCTATCAGCCTATGTTCCTGAATCAATTACCCTGCAGCCTTCTCTCTGTAGGTTTTGAGGCAGATGGTAGTGATTAAATGAAGTTAAAAAAAATGTTTTTAAGAAATCAGGGACCCAAAAGAAGGCCTCTTCTGGACCACCCCCTCCACTGAGGGGACCTAAATAGATTCATGGAAACTTATCAAACACTTCCCAATACCTAGACCATGCAGGGGAGCTGAGACTCTGACACTCAGCACGGAATTTTAAAACTGGTTGTCTCTGCACCCTCTCAAGCCAAGCCTCTTCATCCCATGGCTATCAGGTAAATCAGGCTTCCTCAGCAGATTTGCCTCTCCCCTCAGCCTGGCACCACTTCTAAATGGCTGGTTTGCTCCCAAAAAGCTGCGAAGAGGTCCAGGCAGCCAAACCAACAGAAAAAATCCCTCTCACCCTTTGCCAGGACCCTCCCACTCTTGGAGAGTGCTCCCTCTCACCCGGTTGCCGGGAGGGTTGGGATTAGCTGTCTGCATCCACAATTTCTAGCTGGAAAAAATAATACAATTTTATATTAAGCAGTCCACCTTGCTGTCCACCTCCCTCGAGATCAATGTCCCCAAGGTTCTTGCTCTGCAGGCTCCCAGAAGAGACCACCTGGGCAAGATCCTGTCCCCAATCAGCCACCTTATGTAAGAGAAATGGTGAGTGCCCACGTAAACTGACGCCATCTTCTGCTGCTCTCCAACACCAGCAGATTTTTACCTACATTTATATTCACTACAAACTCTGTATGTTTATTTTTGTCAAAACAAAACTCTGATGATTTGTTCATCATGAGAAAGTCAGAATGACTTTCAGAATGACTTTTCAGAATGACTTTGTTTCAGAATGAAACAAAACGCTTAGATGAAACAGGCAAGTTTGCATCTGAAGTTGAGTAAGAGGGTAAATGATGACCGGGAATCTAATAGTGTCATAATACAATATTTTCATAGAAATTTAGCACTCAAAAGAGGGTAATGATAGGCAAAATACATGCAAAGTATGCTGCCTTATATTCCTTGATATAGTGCAAAACATAATTTAAATCAATTTACATAAACCAACTCATCTCATATTTTTTTGGTTTTAGTATAATTTATTTTCTAATTATTGAAAACTCTAAATTTTAATTCTCTATGCTATATCTACTGAAAATTACCATATTAGGAATTATAATTGATAAAATTATAAATAATTATTTAAATTATTAAAAGTAAAAATCCCTTATATTTTAATGCAATAATGCATTTTTAAAAATATGTTTTATCACAAAGCCAAATAAATTATTGAAGAAAGAGGCATTATTTTAACCTTTTGAAAATCTCTTTAATCATGGTTTACTTGAAGATATTTGAATTCCCATAAATACTTCATTTATTCTATTGCAATATGTTTTTTTCAGTTGATAAGTGTGAACAAATTATGACCTTCCACTCTTATATGAGTAAGAAAAGTTTACGGGTATTTGATTATTAATTTATATAATTGCTCATATATATCTTTAATACAAATAGTCTACAACGAAACTCAACAAGTTGTGATTTCTTAAAGAGTAGTTCTAATTTGGAATCTGAAAAAAATATTAATGAATTTTTCTTATTTCTTGATTTCAATCCATTATTTATTTAACAATTTCATTAGGTTCAAACTGTCATGATTTTGTAATATCAAGTAGAGTTCATCTTGAAAATATTGGATCACAGCGTACTGCTGATCTTACAAATCTGACAAATATCATTTTACCAAAAGAAACCATATTTATTAATATCACCAACACACCCAACAGTCAGGACTTTTAAAAACTTGGAAGCTGTAAGTTCATCTGGAAGATGAATTATAATTAATAATATAATTAATTTATAATTTTCACTTGAATTTCAAATTTTATCATTAAGAAATAATGTTGATAATTCTTTTCATTATATACTTTGTATTACTTTGTAGTTTTGGGTTTGTAAGAAAGTCATGCAGAAAATAGTATTGTTATTTATAACCCCAACTAATACAGTTTTCCCTATTATTAACTTTCTGTATTACTGTGCTCCCTTTGTTACAATTAAAACAATATTATTATAATTATACTATGATCTATAGTGCATATATCTCCTTATTGCCAACCCTACTCTTTGTATTGTACAGTTCTGTGAGTTTTTTTTTATTCTGATAATATTTACATGGACTAAAATTTCCCATTTTAAAATCTTTCATGTGTACATTTCAGGGGCTTAATTACATTCAGTGTAATGTGTTACCATCACCACCATCCAATACCAAAAGTTTCCATCATCATAAACAGAAACTTTGTATCAAGTGAGCATTAACTCTTCGTTCCCTACCTGGTCACTTTTAACTTATATTCTATTTTATAATTTTATGAGTATGCACATTCTCATTATATCATTACTATGAGTTCATACAATATTTGTACATTTGTTTCTGGCTTTTTTTACTAAACATGTTGTCTTCAGTGTTCATCCATATTGCAGCATGAACAGTCGTTCATTCCTTTATATTTCATTGGGTGTGTACCACATGCTATGCATCCATTCATTGGTTGATAGACACTTGTTTTTCTTCCATCTTTTGCCAATTGTGAATAATGCTACTATGAATATTGGTGTGCAAAGAGCTGTCTTTATCCAATTGTGAATAATGCTACTATGAATATTGGTGTGCAAAGAGCTGTCTTTATCCAATTCTTTGGGATATTTACCTCGAAGTGAGATTTCTGGGTCATACGGTAATTATATACTTAACTTTCTGAGGAAATGCCAAATTGTTTTGCACAGTGGTCACTAGATTTTACTTTCCCAACAAGAATTACCTAGAGATCCTTTTTCTCCATGTCATCTCCGATAATTCATATTGCTAGTGTAACACTCTGGGTTCGGGGCTTCTAGGTTCTTGGCTATGTCACATAAAAGAATTTAAGGACATTGCATAGGGTAGGCAAGGGAGTAAAGAGTTGATTAAGGAATATGAAAACTGGAAATGAAATAAGCACACAACCTGAGACATGGGTTGTGGGCGTGCTACAGAGTAAGATGCTAATATGGGGTCCTGGTTAGGCCCTTTAAGACCTTTCTTCCTCACCTTTCTTAATATTGGTGAGGAGTCCCAACTCTTTTCTGTTCTATTTGCCCCACGTGTTAGCTGGCAGGGGGACAATGGTACAGTCCTCTTTTTGTAGGTATCTGGGGCTTCCCCTTGACCCTGGAAAGAGTTCCAAATGGGACTCCGTAGCCAGGGACTTGGCAGGATTTTTCTGGCTTTCTTTGTAGGAAGGGGTTTCCAGGCTGGGTCTCAGAGCCTCAGAGCCATGTTCTCTGCCAGATCCTAACGAAAAGTTGCCATTCCTTTTCCCTATATTAATCTGCCTCAATATTTCCCTTTTTTTTTTTTTTTAACTAGGAGCCATTCTATTGGGTGTAACTTGGCATCTCATTGTGGTTTTGATTTACATATATATGGAATAGTTAATTATATTGATCACCTTTTCATGTGCTGATTGGTCATTTGCATATCTGCTTTGGAGAAATGTTTATTCATATATTTTGCCTATTTTTTAAAAATTGGATTGTCTTTTTCTTGATGAGTTATAGCATTTCTTAATACATTCTGATGTTAAATTCCTACTGGATACCCTATTTTCAAATATTTTCTCCCATTCTTTATTTTGTCTCTTAGAAAGATGTCCACAGATAATCTGACCTTTCACCTGGGTAGAAGTAAAATGTCTGCCTCCATGTGTGAGATTCTCAAATAGTTTAGCTGTGTTTCCTGGGCTAGGAAAAGTAGGAAATGAGATTTGCCCCAGGCTGGAGAGTTTAACCTGCTGCCTACACCTGGGATAGTTGAATGAGACCTTAGAATGGAGAGGAGCCTGGGGTTATACCCCATGCTCCATCTTCACTTGAGCTTGTACCTTTCAGAAAGCCTGCATTTGAATAAAGTGATTAAAATCAGCTAGTGGATTTGGGAGTAAAAACAAGGTGTTGCTTCTAAAATGGTGAACCAGGCCCAGAATCATCTATAGGAAATGATTCACACGTAACTACCAGAACTGGGTTATTGCCTGCTCCAGGAACCTGGACTAAACCTCCCTGACATCCTCCCACCTGTGCTCAGAAGCTTCCTAGGGAATAACTGAGGAAGGCCTGGTCTCTGCACATAAGGATACCTGCCACCTGTATCTACTCAGCTGGGCTCCTTTCCCAGGTCACATATACACTCTCCTCCACAGGCCATCTCATCACTGGCTCATTCTCTCCTGCAAAAGTAGGAAGCACAAAGAGTTTTAATTTTGATGAAGTCCCATTTAATCTATTTTTCCTCCTATTGCTCATGCTTCTGGTGTAAAGTCTCAATAACAATTGCCTAACTCAAATCCCTGACACTGTTTTTCTAGGTTTTCTTCAAGGATTTTATAATTTATTATATTTGGAAGTTTGATACTTTTTGAGTTGAATTTTGGATATGATTTAAGGAAGGGTTCCATTGCTATTCTTTTGCATATAGCTAACCACTCTCCCAGCACCATTTATTGAAAAGATGATTCTTTCTTAGTGTATGTGATACCAAATAATACTGAAATATTTTTGCATCAATGCCAAAGATGTACTTTGTTAATAATGGGGGGCTTATAGAAAAAATATGCCAAATGTATACTATAGACCATAGTTAGTGGTAACAGTCTGATATTATCTCACAATCTATAAAAAACTTTCCTCAAAGGTGTGATGTGGTATGCTGGCAAACGGGTATTGTAAGGGAATTCTACACATGTGCTTGATTGTTTTGTAAGTTCAAACTTCTGTAATAAAAATATATTTTAAAAAAATAATATAGAAAATGAGGATTCTTTCCTCACTGGAAAGTGGACTTTGCACCCTTTTCAAATACAAAGTGACCACAGAACTAAGGGTTTATTTCTGCACTCTAAATTCTATTGTCTTATATGTCTGCCCTTATGCCAGTACCCTGCAGTTTTAATTACTGTAGATTTTTCATAAGATTTATCATTAAGAGGTGTCTTTCCTGAAGTTCTTTCCCTAGGTTTCCTTCAAGGATTGTTATATATTTATTTCTTATATTTAGAAGTTTGATGCATTTTGAGTTGAATTTTGGATATGGTGTGACGAAGTGTTCCACTGCTATTCTATTTCACATAGCTAACTCATTGTAGCAACATCATTTATTGAAAAGGTGATTCTTTCTTAGTATATCTGCTACCAAACATCAATATATTAATATCCTTGCATCAATGCCAAAGATGTACTGTGTTAATAATAAGGGGGTGTATTAGTCAGACAAAGTGGTGCTGATGCAAAGTACCAGAAATCTGTTGACATTTATAAAGGGCATTTATTTGGGGTAGAAGTTTACCATCACAAGGCCAATAGGTGTAAGTTACTGCCCCATTCAAAGCTCTTGCAACATATTGGAGCAAGATTGCTGCTGTTCTCTGCAAAGATCTCATTTCTTTCCAGGTTCAGCTGCTCTGATCTCTCCACAAGGTAATCTGTAGACTATCAGGTACCTCTCTTCTCCCAGGTCAGTGTCTATAGAGCACTATCTCTTCTTGTATATCTGTTTCTGTATGCTCCTTCTCCATGTATTTACTTTCATGTGAGTGTCTGTTTTATCCCCAAGGGGTTTGGGACTCGATGCTGAGTCGTGTTCTAATGACATGGTTGGATCAGAGCCTAATCTTAACATATTTAATCAGACATCTCAGCTGAATCTAATTCAACCAAAAGGTTATCATGCCAGAGGAACTGACCATTTTACAAACATAATCTATATTTCTTTTTGGAATTCATAAATAATATCAAACTGCTACACTCCACCTTCTGAATTCCAAAAAGTCATTACAATATTCAAAAAACCTTATTTCAGTAGCAATTCTAAGTAAAAATCATATCACAATCACTATAAAGAAATATAGTTTGTCTTGGGGCAAATTTCCATCTGGCTGTAGACTTCTGAAACTTACAAAATAATTCATCTTCTTCCAATATATAAAGAGACAGACAAAGAATAAACATTTGCATTACCTTAAAGAGAAATTGGGAAAGAAATGTGAGTCACCAAGTCCAGAAGAGTTCTGAAAGCATGCAGGCCATGCTTCATTAAATTTTAAAGTTTTCTGAGGTGCTTCTTTCCCCAAAAATGGGGGAGTAGCAGGGTACAGCATAGGTGGCACCTTTTAAATAGAGAATTCAGATAGCTGGGTCTAGGATGTGTGCAACAGTTTCAAACTATCCCAGCCCGAAGCCACTGAACTCAAGGCCTCACAAAGTAAGTACACTGGGGTGATGGACAGACACTCCCCAATGTCAAAGGCAAGTTCTCAACTACCTTCAGAACAAGGGGGTGGCAGATAAACTCACCATAATCCCCAAGGTATGTGTTCCACACTCTCTGAAGCTGGAGGGCAACATTCTCCAAGAATAATGTGGCACATTCACTTCAAGAACTAGATCATACTCTCCTTTTCCATATGCATGAGTGGGTTCACTGTATTGGTATAAGAAGATGCCCTAAGTCCAGACCTCAGTTTCCATTATATTGCCTTTGAAGTCATTTTTCCTTCAATCTGTCCCTTTTCTGTCCCTTTTAGTTCAGAATAGCAATGGTTCTTTTCATACATATCTCACAAAGAACCTCTTGTTTTTGCAGGCAGGAAAAAGAGATCCAAGTCATCAAACAGACCCTTCCAGAATAACTGCATTCCCAATCCTGACTCGCAGTGAAATACCTAACTGGTTCCATTTTAAGTTAAATCCTTACATGGGACATTATTCTCTGGGGACTTGTTTTCTGGAAGCTCAGAATTTCCCATACCTTTAATTTCTGGCTTTCTGGTATCCAGGAGATCATTTCTCAGCTTATCCAACTCTTCTCAATTTCTGCTACGAGCTGCAAGGAGAAGCCAGTCTGTGCTCTCCATATTTAGTTTGGAAAACATCTCAGTAAAATATCCAAGTTTGTGACTTTTAAATTATGCCTTCCATGTGACATCACAAGACAATTTTGCCAAGTTTGCTGCCACTATAACACAAGGATCATTTTTCTTTCAGTTGTCAAAAACTTATTCATCGTTTCTTGCCCAAGTTCTCATCAGAAGCATCTTTATCATCCACATTTCTACTAACCTTCTCTTCAAAGAAATCTAGACCTTTTCCATCAATCACTTCACAATTCTTCCAGATTCTTTCCATTACCCATTTATAAAACTGTTTCAAAAATTTTGGCATTTGCATAGCAGCACACACCCCACTATCCTGGTACCAATTTCTGTTTTAGTTTGCTAAAAGCTGTTGGGAGTAATATACCAGAATTGGGTTGGCTTTTTACAATGATGATTTATTAGGTTAGAAACTTACAGTTCTGAGGTTATGGAAGTGTCCAAATGAAGGTATCATTAGGTGATCCTTTCTTCCCAAGCTAAAGCTGGGAATGATCAGGCACATGGCAGTGTCTGCTCATCTCTACCTTCTCTTGCAGGCCCCATTACTTTCTGCTTCTGGCTAAAGAGGTTTCCTCTCAGCTTCTGGATTCCTCTCTGTCTCTGTAGCTTTTTTTCTGTGTTTTACTCCATTTAAGAAAGAATTCCAGGAAGCAAAATAAGACCCATCTTGGGTCACACAATCCAATCAAAGGCCCTTAGCTGAAGTAAGTTAATCAAAAGTTCCCACCTACAGTATTTTTACACACACAAGAAAGAATTAGCACAAAGAAGAGGATTACCTAGATTCTGCCAAAACTTCAAACTGCCACAGAGGCTCTCCTCCCAGAATTAGCCCTCCAGGTAAAAGTTGCTGGAAATAACTAAAAGAGATTTAAAAAACTATAAATTTAGATCAAAAGCAGACACAACAGATCAGCATTTCTGGAAGAGGAACAGGGGAAAGAAGGCTTTCTCTTGGGGTGAAACAATTGCACACAGAGTGCAATATCAAACTGCATTGAATATCCAGAGAAAGAATGATACAAATAAAAGCTGAATAAAGCTGATCAGTTAAACAGAAACCCTTTTAAAGTGCAAGTAAAGTTGAATGAAGGATCAAATGGGAGACTTAACAAAAGGCCAATCAATAAGAAATTCCTGGGAAGGAAAAAGAAACTGACCTCCAGAGTAAACCCACCATGATAACGAGATGCCTAGACACCAGGAAAAAATTACAAGTCATACTAAGAAACAGGAAGAAATGGCACAAAGTAGCATATTTAAACTCCAGATGATACACAGGACTTTAAAAAACTAACCAATGATCTTCAAACAAATCTCCTAAATCAAAGCAAAAGGAAGGAAATAAATAAAAAAGATTAGCACAGAAATAAATTAAATAATGAATAAAAACAATACAGTGAATCAACAAAATCAAAATTTGATTCTTGGAGAGAATCAATAAAATTGACAAACCCTTAGATAAACCAGCAAACAGAAAAAAAGAGACAGAAAATGCAAATAAATAAAATCAAGAATGGGAGGAATGATATTACATTGTTATTCAGAATTGTGCTAGTTGTTCTAGCTATAGTAATCAGGCAAGGAAATGAAAAAGAAAAGGCATCCAAATCTGAAAGACAGGTGTATAAATTTCACTATTTGCAGATGACATTAACTTATATTTAGAAAGTCCTGAACAACATACAACAAAGCTATTAGTGCTGAAAAATGAATTCAGCAAAACAGTGAGATGAAAGACCAATATGCAAAAATCAGTACTGTGTCTTACAATAGTAATAAGCTATCTAAGGGTGAAATCAAGAGACAAATTCCAATTATGATAGCAACTAAAAAGATCATATACCTAGACATAAACTTAATAAAGGATGTAAAGTGCAGGTACACAGAAATCAACAAAATATTGCTTAAACATATCAATAAAGACATAAATAAATTGAAGGACAATCTGTGTTCATGGATTGGGGAACTAAATATTGTTAAGATATCAATTATACCCAAATTGATTTACAGAAAAAAATGCAATACCCATCCGAATTCCAGCATTCTACCCTGCAAATGTGAGAAGTTTATCAAATTTATTTGAAAGGTAAAGGGGTCCCAAATAGCCAGAAAGATCTTGAAAAAGAACAATGATATTGGATTGCTAAGATCCTTATGTTAAAGCATATTACAAAAGTACCACGGTTAAAACAGCATAGCACTGGTATAAAGATAGATATATCTATCCACAAAATTGAATTGAATGTTCAGAAATAGACCCACGCATCTATGGTCAGTTCATATTTGTCCAGACTACCAAATCCACTCAACTGGGATAAAGCAGTCTCTTCAACAAATGGTACTGAGTGTAATAGATAGCCATATCCAAAACAGTGAGAATGGACCCACATATCACACCATATAAAATGAATTTCAAATGGATCAAAGACCTAAGTATAAGAGATAGTACCATTATTTAATCGTTTACTAGAAGAAAATATAGGAAAGCATAGACCATCTTGTGGTAGGCAGTGCATGAGCATTGAAAGAAAATGTAGATAAATGGGACCTCCTCAAAATTAAATACTTTTGTGCTTCAAAGTTTTTTATCAAGAAAGTGAAAAGGCAGGCCACTAAGTGAAAGAATATATCTGTAAACTACATATTTCATAAGGTTTCATATGCAAAATATATAAAGAACTCCTACAATTCAGAAATAAAAATCAATCAAACATTTTAAGAAAGGTCAAAAGACTTGAATAGACACTTTTTGAAAGAGGAAATACAAATGTCTAAAACCATGCAAAAATTCTCAACATCACTAGGTATTAGGGAAATGCAACTGAAATTATAATGAGATATCATTTAATACCTGTTAGATTTGGCCGTTATTAAAAAAAACAGAAATGTGTTGGAGTGCTTGTGGAGAAATAGGAACAGCCATTCAAAGTTGGGGATAATGTGCAATGTTACATTGACTGTGGAGTATAGTTTGGTATTTCCTCAGCATCTATATAGCAGGTGGGCCTGGCCCTCTCCTTGGTCTTCCCTGGTTGCTCTTTGTGTTCCCCTATGGATCTTTAAGGACCAGCTTCCCATTGCTCAGGTCCTGGCTCCTATCCCACCTGGCCTGCCTCAGTGAACATGGCTGACATCTCCGGGTTATTTCAACCCAAAAGCAGGATTTTATGGTGGAGATTTCTTATACTTTCCCACAATGTCATCCATGGGAACAACAAAAGTGGCAGGGTCCTTCAATTGGGGAAGAAACTCTTTTATGAACACCTTCAATGTTGACCTAGACAGGATCATCTCATCCATATCCTGTCAAGGGTGGAGATCTTACAGCAAAGAGTCTCTCATCATTACCCTAAGGGCAGTTATAGATTCATGAATAGATTGTACTTTTGGGAAGTCTTCACAGTGGTGAATACACCTGTCATTATCCTTGTAAACCAGACTGAAAGTGGCATGGACTTGTCTATAACACTATCGTGTTGGTTGTCCTGTTAGATGCAGGCAAAACTATGTTTTATCAAAGGGACAGTAGCTAATTTTCACAGACTGTGCCCATTGGCCTAAGACATCTGAGTCTGCAATGTCCCCTCATCAAACACATGCACCAACCAAACTTCATGATATTTGATTCTGCAAATATCTATATTTTAGCTTCCATATTTCACTGTAAATGAAATACCTTATAATGATGCTTTGGTCTATTTCAATGCCATTGACAGTTGGTGTTAAGAGCAAACAGTCATAACCTAGGGCTTCCAAATAGCCCAGGGTTCTGGAATACTTTGCAACCCTTGAGACAACTTGAGGGTCAGTGAATGGCAGAGGAGTGTGCAGGCAGCCACAAGCCAGGATATAGTTTCCCTACCCTTTCTAGAACACACCTCCCTCATCCCCACCCTTATTTACTGCATTAATTCATCCCTATTAAAAGAGACACTACTTACATCTCACTTGATTCCAACTGTCCAGAAGAAGGCCAGCTCAGCAGTCAGCCAGTCACTCCTGTGAAAGCCAGTAGAATGACTAAATTGATAGCCCTTCAGGCTTTATTTTGGTGATCCAGCTGACTACACTAATCTGTCTTCACAAATAGAGACACCCAAAAAGATGTCAACCCATTCCAATATAAGTGTGGGTGTCATCATGAAAAGCACGTCTCACAGAGCACTCAATGGACAGTTCTACTCACATGAGAAGAGA
>JAQZBX010058822.1:0-17636 GCA_029593785.1 Cabassous unicinctus
CCTGATACCAAAGCCAGAAAAAAGACATCAAAATAAAAAAAAAAACGCTATATATTATAAATACAGATGCAAAATTCCTCAGAAAAATACTAGCAAACCAAATCCGAAGCGTATTGAAAGTATTATATGCCATGACCAAGTGGAATTTATGCCAGTAATGCAAAGGTGGTTCAACATTAGAAAATCAATGTAATACACTACATTAATAATAATATATTAATAAAACAAAGGTAAAGAATATATAAGCATCTTAATAGATGTAGAAAAAGCAGTTGAGAAAATCCATCACACTTTCATGTTAAAAACACTCAACAAACTAGGAATAGAAGTGAACTTCTTCAAACTGAAAAATAGCATATATGAAAAAACTCACAGCTAACATCACAATTAATGGTGAAAGACTGAAAGCTTTCCCCATAAGATCAGGAAGAAGACAAGGATGTCCACTCTTACCACTTCTATTTTATTATACTATAGCTTCTAGACAGGATAATAGAACTAGAAATATATATAAAAGGCATCCAGGTTGGAAATGAAGAAGTAAAATATCTCTATTCACAGGTGACATGATTTTACATATGGAAAGCACAAAGAATCCACAAAAAATATATTAGAGCTAATCAGTGTGTTCAACAAAGTTATAGGATACATGACCAATATACAAAAATCAATTTTGTTTCTATACACTAGCAATGAACAACCTGAAAATGAAATGAAGAAAACAATTCAATTTGCAGTAGCATCAAAATGAATAAAACATTTAGGAACAAATTTAACTGAGGAAAATCAAGACTTCTACAACAAAAACTAAAGACATTGCTGAAAGAAAATTAAGGAAAACCTAACAAATGGAAAGACATCTGTATTCACGGATCAGAAGAATATTGTTAAGATGGCAATATGCCTCGAAGTGATGCACAGACTCAATGTGATCCTTATCAAAATTCCAACTGACTATTTTACAGAAACGAACAAGCTGCTTCTAACATTATATGGACATGCAAGGGACCTGAAATGCCAAAATAGTCTTTAAAAAGAAGAACAAAGTTGTAGGATTCACACATCCAAATCTCAAAACTTACCACAAAGCTATATTAATCAAAATAATGTGGTATTGGCATAAAGATAGACATCTAGATCAATGTAATAGAAGGGAATAGAAATAAAGACATACATCTGTAGTCAATTGATTTTCAATAAGGTGCCAAAACCATTCGATGGGGAAAGATGAATCTTTTCAACAAATAGTGGTGGAACAACTGAGTATACACATGCAAAAAAATGAATTTGGACTCCTACTTTGCACCATGTACAAAAATTAATTCAAAATGGATCAAAAACCAAAATGTGAGTTAATGCTATAAAACTCTTAGAAGGAAACATAGGTAAAAATCTTCATGACTTTGAATTAGGCAACAACTATTTAGCTATGATACCAGGAGCACAAGCAACAAAGGATAACAGTTAAATTGGACTTCATAAAATTGAAGACTTTTGTACATCAAAGAATACTATAACGAAAATGAAAAGACAACCCACAAAATGGGAGAAAATATTTGCTAATCAAATATTAGATAAGGGTCTAGTATCCATAATGTACAAAGACCTCTTACAACTGAACAACAAAATGACAACCCAATTTTTAAAAGGGCAATTAATTTGAATAGACATTTCTCCAAAGTAGATACACAAATGGCCAACAAAGACATGAAAAAATTGTCAACATCATTAGTCAATAGAAAAATGCAAATCAAAATTATATGAAAGGGGAGCAGATATAGCGCGGTGGGGGAGAGCCTGCTTCCCATGTGCAAGGTCCTGGGTTCAATCACTGGTACCTCAAAAAAAACCCCACAAAACTACATGAGATAATACTTTACATCTCCTAGGATGACGATAATTAGAAAACAAAACAAAACAAAAGAATATTGGCAAAGATGTGGTGAAATTGAAGCCCTCATGCATTGCTGGTGGGAATGTAAAATGGTCCAGCCACTGTGGAAAACAGTTTGGCAATTCCTCAAAAAGTTAAACAGAGAGTAACCATATGGCCAGCAATCCACTCCTGGGTGTATACCCAAGACAATTGAAAACATATGTTCACCCAAAAACTTGTACACAAATGTTCATAGTAGCATTATTCATAATAGCCAAAAAAGCAGAAAAAATTAAAATGTCCATCAGCTTATGAATAGATAGAATAGATAAACAATTGTGGTATATCCATACAATGGAATATTATTCATCCATATAAAGGAATGAAGTAATGATACATGCTACAACATGGATGACCTTGAAAACATTATGCTAAGTGAAAGAAACCAGACATAAAAAGCCATATGGTTCCATTTATATGAAATTTCCGGAATAGGCAAATTCATAGAGATAGAAATGGCCTGGGGCCATTTTTCCTATAGGGACTCTGATCAGCTGTAAAGGGGCCCCCAGCCACGTGAGAGTTCAGATATTCCCCTGATTTGGTGAGTGGTTGTATATACTTTCATTCTTTCCTATGTCTTTAATTAATTATTCTTCTTTTTTGTGATTGTTCAATTGTTATAATCATTTACTATAACCTGAAACTCATTTGATTGAATAAAGCTGCCTTTGTATAGCTTTTAGAGTTTCTGCCTCTTCTTTAGCAGAACACAATACCTAATCGATTTTTTACAAAGGTGCAAAGGCAACAGAATATTATTTTTAATAAATGCATTGCAACAATTGAAACTCATATGCAGAAAAACGGCCAACCTAAAACTCACACCTTATACAAAACTTAACTCAAAATGGATCATACATCAGAATGTAAACATAAAATGTTTAGAAAAAAACACAGGGTATTCATGATATGGAATTACGTAAAGAGTTATTAGATACGAATAAAAAGTGCAATCCATAAAATAATAAGTTAACAGACTTCATTAAAATTAAAAACTTTGGCTCTGTGAAAAACACTGTTGGGAGGATGAAAAGACAAACAACAAACTGGGAAAAATATTTGCAAATTACATATCTGGCAAAGGACTTATATCCAGAATTTATAAAGAACTCTCAAAATTCAAGAATAGAACACAAACAACCCAAAAATAAAATGGACAAAACCTTTGACTAGATACTATCAATGAAGATACATGATGGCAAATAAGTTCATGAAAGGATGTTCAACATCATTAGGCATTAAGGAAACACAAATTAAACCTAAATGAGATATCACTATACATCTATGAGAATGGCTTTGAATCAGTCAAGGCTATCCAGTGAAACAAAACCAACAGTGCAAGGTTATTCAGTGAAACAAAACCAACAGTGGCAGTTTGAAGCTGTATGTAACCCAGAAAAGTATGTTCTTAAATCTAATCCATTCCTATGGATGTAAACCCTTTTTAAGTAGGATCTTTTGAGGAGGCTACTTCAGTTAAGGTGTGACTCACTTCATTCAGGATGGGACTTAATCTTATTACTGGAGTCCATTATAAACAGAATGAATACAGAGCTAGAGAGAAAGCCACAGAAGCCAGAAGCTGAAAGCAATGAAACCCAGAGGAAAAGAGAGACCAGCAGATGCTTCCATTTGCCTTGCAATGTGACAGAGAAGCCACAGATCAATGGCAACTGGTTTTCAGGAAGAAAGCATCACCTTAATGTTGCCTTGATTTTAACTGTAAGCAAATAAATTCCTATTGTTTTAGCCCAACTATTTCACAGTATTGCTTTGAGCAGCCTAGGAAACTAAAATAGTATGTATGTGTGCCTGTGTGCATGTGTATGTGTGTGTGAGAAATATATTAAGAGATTTATTATAAGGAATTGGCTCATACAATTATCACAAACTGGTTCTAAAACCAAGAAACAGACATCCCAGGGGGAAAATACAAGATTTAACATTTAAAAATATTAAAATGTACAGTGTGCAAAAAAAAGAGTACAAGACAAAGGAAATAGGAAATGATAGCCCACTCAAAAGAAGAGGATAAAAATACAGAAAACCCCAAGACAAGAATGTTGATATACCAAAGCCTTTTTAAAAATGATTTTAAAAATAATCCAGGAGATGAAGGAAAGTACAAAGAAAGAACTAAAGATATAAGGAAAACAGTGAAGGAACAATATGAAAGCTGAGTAAAGAGATAGAAAGTTTTAAAAAAAGCTAAACAGAATGACTAGAGTTGAAGACCACAATAATTGAAATGAAAACTGCCCAGGAGGGTTTCAAAAGCAGATTGGAGCTGGCAGAAGAAAGAATCAGTGAACTTGAAAATAAGACACTTGAAGTGAGTTAAGCTAAGAAGCAGAAGGAAAAAAAGAAATATTAAAAGTGAAAATAGCCTAAGACACCTTTGAGACACCATTAAATTAAGTGCACCAATATACTCATTATGGGTGTATGGGGAGGAAAAAGAGAGAAAGAGGGAGAAGGAATAATCAAAGAAATAATGACAGAGAACTTCTCAAATTAGCAAAAGTTGTGAATATACACATCCAAAGAGCTCAGAGAACACCAAACAGGATAAAATGAAAAAAAAGAAAAAAAGCACCCTGTATATTAGTCAGGGTTCTGTAGGGGAATAGAATCAACAGGAGATATCTTTAAATATTATGAGATTTTATAAAATTGTTTCACATGACCATGAGGATGCACAAGTCCAAATTCTGTAGGGAAGACTGCAAGTCAGGAACTCTGATGAAGTTCCTTGATGAATTCCCCAGGAAGAGGTGGCTGTCTGAAGTAGAGATGGGAATTCTCTCTTCTGACTGCTGGAATCATTTCTCCTTTTAAGGCCTTCAACTGATTGGATGAGACAGCTCTCATTGCTGAGGGCAATCTCCTAAATGAATTGTAGATGTAATCAGCCATAGATGCAATCAACTTACTTATGACAGCATGGCTCCATGAAATGTCTTCACAGTACAATTAGGCCTGTGCTTGCTCAACCAAACAACAGGGCACCATTGCCTGGCCATGTGGACACATGAGCCTAACGATCACACCCCATCATATATTTTTTTTCTTTAGTTTATTTTCTTTCTCCCATCATATATTGATTACACTATAAAGTGCAGAGGTCAAGGAGTGAGTTCTGAAAGCTGTAAAAGAAAAGCAGCATGTTACATAGAAAGGAGTCCCAATTAGACTGAGTGCCTATTTCTCATCAGAAACCATGGAGGCAAAAAGGCAGTGGGCTGAAACACTTTCTCAAAGTGCTGAAGGAAAATAACTGCCAGCCAAGAATTTTATATCCAGTAAGACTCTCTTTTAAAAAAATGAGAGAAAAGAGATTAAGACTTTCTCAGATAAACAAAAGGGGGTTCATCACTACTAGACCTGCCCTTCAAGCAATGCTAAAGGGAGTTCTTCAGACTGAAAGGAAAGGATACTAGACAGTGGTTTGAAGGAGTAGCAAAGAAATAAAGACCTACAGTAAAGGTAACCATTTGGGTAATTATAAATGTCAGTATTATTGTATTATTTTGTTTGATATATAACTCCACTTCTTGCTTTCTACAGGTGCTAAAATACAAATGCACAAAAAGTAATAAACCTAGGTTTTTGGACATCTAGTGTACAAAGATATAAGTAGCAACAAGCACAAAAAAATGTTAGGAGGGACAGAGGGGTATAGGAAAAGTATATGTTCATGCAATTGAAGTTAAGTTGGTAGCAAACCAAATATGATTGTTTTATATATATATATAGGGTGTTAAATTTTAACCCCATGGTAACCACAAGGAAAACAGATGAACAATATAATCAGATAAAAATGAGAAGGAACTCAATATTGTACAATACAAAAAGAAGCAAATAAATATAAAGTAAGGTTTACAGACGTAAGGGACAAAAGGGCATAAGACTTACAAAGGTCAAATAGTAAAATGACAGAAGAAAGTCCTGCATTATGAGTAGTGACTTTAAATGTAAATGCATTAAATTCTACAGTCAAAAGGCAGAGACTGGCAAAATGGATAAAAAAGCATGACTAAAGATATACTTTCCATACTACCCAGCACTTCTACTCCTTGGCATGTATCCCAGAGAAATGAAAATACCTGCATACATAAACAGGTTCTAGTGACTATAAAAATTTTAAATTATAGATGTATCTTGCATTGTATTTCATTGAATGATGCAGCTCTAGTCCAAAATATACAACTTCCATGAGCATCTCAAGTTTAATTTAATTCATGATGACAATATATTTTCTAGTTCAACTCACCATCTTTTCCCAAAAACTCCTTTAATTCTTTATTACTGGATGTTTAGGATGTTATGTGGAAGTTCTTCGGGTGATGAGGCACAAACACAGATAGCCAGCCAGCCAAAAATGCATAAAAAGGCAACTTGTTAAATCAAATGGAAGGGAAGAGCAGAGAATGAGGGCAGTGGAGGGGCCTGTGGCTTACATAAAGCTATGGAGGAGGGTCCATGGAGGAGGCAGGGAAGAACACACGTGGGTTCCAGGCTCTTGCCTTTATTGTGACCCAGAGGGAAAGAATAGAGCTTTCCCATGGAAAATGGGGATTGGCAGTTACAAATTTGAAGGTACAAAAAGCTGAGGGCAGCTTCTTATTATCCAAGCCATATGGAGATACATGCCTTGCTAGTAAATGATGCAGTGCAAAAGGGCAGAAGTAGTAAGTGGCCTTTCAGAGAAGTGCGAAGGGCCATTCTGAGAAGCTAAGGGTGGCTCCTCTTAACGAAACCATATAGAGGTGCATACCTTGCTAGTTGCAGTTATGCCCAGGGCAGGGCTAACTGGGGTGGTTGCTCAAAAGGGAAGCTTATGAATAAGCCAGGCAAGATGATGAGGCACTAAATATAATTTATTTCATGCCCTTACGCTTGCATTGTCACACATTTGTGCAACCAAAATCTTGTTAGTTGTCTTAGACTCTTCCTTCTAACACTCCAAAACTCATCAACTACCAAGTCCCATATTTTCTACTTCCTTAATCACTCAAATTTGTATACCATTCTGTATTTTCACTACTCTTTATTTCATCTCTTCATCCTCTAATGATTGCATAGCCCCTAGCTAATCTCTTTACTCTTTTTACCTTTACTCTTCCCAATTCCCACCTTCTTCAATTCATTATTTACTCTGAGCACAGAGTATTTTTTCTATAATTTAATACAATCATGTCACTCCTTGCCTTACTTTCCTGTCTGTTAAAACCATACAATAAGTTGGCTTAAACCACAGGAATTTGTTGGCTCCTGGTTTTGAGGCTAGGAGAAGTCCAAAATTGAGGAGTTAGCAATGCGATGCTTTTCCCTGAAGACTGTGACATTCTGGAGTTCACTGCCAGTGATCCTTGGATCTTTGGCTTTTCTGTCACATGGAAATGCACATGGTGGCTTCTTTTCCTTTCTCTTCCAGGTTCCATTGACTTCCAGCTTCTTAATTCCCAATGGCTTTCTTTCTATGAATTTAGTTCCGCTTATAAAAGACTCCAGTAATCCAGATTAAAACCCAAATTGATTCAGTTGCATCACACTATGTCTGAAGTTATCACCTTTAAGGGACTCTATTTACAATGGGTCCACACCCACCATAATGCAGACCAAGACCAAGAACATGTCCAAACTGGGGTACACAATTCAGTCCATCACAGTCCCAAACTCAAATTCCTTTTGTAGCTTATTTAAAACATTCAGAATAAAATCCTGACTCTGTTTGGTCTAGATAGACCTTATGATCTGGTTCCTTACCTCTTTGCCTTCAGACTGCTTTTCATCCTGTTTGGACTATAATCCCCTACTTCATCATTTTAACTCACTCATTACTTAGCTCAAAATTTACTTCCTAAGGAAATCCTTTTGTAGTGCCATGTCCCAGGCACTCTCTTCATAGCTTTATCTGCTTAGCACTTGAACAAGCTGTCTCTTACTTCATTTGCCTAGAATTTCTGCTAAACTAGACTCTGAAATCAAGGGTCATTTTTGTTGTTGTTGTTACTTTGCATCCCTACAGCCTGAACTTAAAAGGTAGTCAATAAATGTTTCCTAAGGTAATGAGGTAGCAGCAGCAGAAGAGCTCTTTCTTTCCTATTTCTTCCTTCCTTCCTTTTTCTTTCCTTTCCTTCCTTCTTTCCTTCCTTCCTTTCTTCCTTCCTTCCTTCCTTCCTTCCTTCCTTCCTTCCTTCCTTCCTTTCTTCCTTCCTTCCCTCCCTCCGTTTATTTATACCTTTGGAAAATATAATTCCTGTCTGGTGGAAGTGCCAGACATGTCTAAATAATTATAAAACAATATAATAAATTCTAAAAGAGGAGGAGTGATAGTTTTATATGTTTTTGATGGATTTACTAAATAAAACTTAGAAATGAGTTTTTCTTCTATGAAGAAATTTAAACATGATTTCTTAGAAGAGGAAACTAAGAATAATTCAGTTCAGATCAGATGTTCCTCATGAATTTGTGTTTGTAGATGTGTGAAGACAACTACAAAACTGGACTTGTTCTTTCCTTCTTTCTCTTCTTTCTCATAAGCAGGTTTATGAGATATATCAGACCCTTGATATCCAATTTTAAATATGGATATTATTAGTTCTTAACTTTTCAGTATGCCTGTATTATTATTGTATATGCCAGTGTTACTAAGCTTAGAGGGAAACCTAACAAGAGTTACATTTTAAAAGTTTACATTTCCATTTTGATAAATCAGTTTCACCACTAGAGCTCACTTATAATCTCAATATGTTCTTACTTAACTTGAGAAGTGTTCTTTAGAATATATGGGCTTCAAGGCCGTAGGTTTAATTCTTACATGGCAAAATTAATAATGATCCTTTAATGTGCATTGTAATCTTTAGTCCATGCAAAAAACCCTGTGAGGTATGCATTACCATCCCCACTGCACAGGTAAGAAAAATGGAGCCCAGAGAGACAAGCTGGTTTACTCTAAAAAGACTTTACTAGTTCTAAGTGGAAAACCAGGATCCAAGCCTAGATCTGGGAATTCAAACTCTAGTGTTTCACCCCACTTCATCGTAGCGCCTCTGTTGTGTGCATTGTTGATGCATCTTGTTATTGAATGTGATAGCTAAAGCATTTGCACAATAAACAAAACAACTCAGTGAGTATGCTGATTGCTAATTGACCTAAATTTCATTCTTGATATAAAATATTATTAAACTTCTCTTCAATATGAGGCAAAAAACATTTTACAAAGTCTAGTTAAGGATATTTGCATTTTTCTTGACATGTCATGTTTGTCCATTTGATTGAATTTTTGTATTTATAAGGGTATGATAAAATTATAAATATCACAGTGTAAGAATCAGTTGGCCTATAAGAAAGAGACTTGACTACAGCCTCAATGTTGATCAAAACATATACCAGAAAAGGACTTCCTTTTTGTTAATGTTGAAACTTATCTCAGTAATTGAAAGATATTTTTTCTGTAAGCTGTCAGCATTGATACTGAATTATGAGTTACAACTGAAATCTTTGTAACAAATAACAGAAGAGACACTGTCTGAATTGAGAGAGGATGGAGGAATGGAAAGGGAAAATGGGATGAAAAATTGGATATATTAGAGCAAACAGAAGACAGTGTAAGTATATTTTTATCCCATATTTTAGATAGTTATAAGAGTTATTCCTTTTGTGATCTCTTTGTTTCTTTTATTTCTTCCCAGTATTCAATCACATTCTCAATACAAATTATCGTATTATTTTGCAGAAACACTTTGTGCTACTTGGTGGATTTATTCATCTAATTAATGTTTAAAAAGAATTACTGAAAGCAAATATTGCAAGAAATAATTTCCAAACTGAAATTTATACACTTGAAAGCTGATTCCTTCAAAAATGATTTGACTCTATAAAAAAGGAGCAATCCATCAGCTTCACAGACCCAGACATGGGCCTGATAGGATTTCTTTTTCATAGGAAATTACTGCTGTGACTGATTCTTGTTAACCCTAGGGCAAAAAATCCAAAGGAAAGGCCTAATCAGAGACTGAAACAGAATGTTCTATTGTCTGGAATGATTATCTTTGTGTAGTAGTTGAAAGACAAATTAAATGTGTTAGAATCAAGTGAAATATTCATGTCTCCTCTGGCTACACCAGGCTACCTCACTTTAACTGAATTACTACTAGGTGCCTTTGACCCCTACACTCCACTCTCATCCTGATAATTAAATATCTACCCCAATTCATTTTTATTCAGACCCATGGTGGAAGTCTGTCTGCTGGTGAGAATTAAGGTAGCCTGTCCCTCTACCGCGGCCAGGTTGTACTCACTGCCTTCCTGTGCCATCAAACGAT
This sequence comes from Cabassous unicinctus, assembly GCA_029593785.1. NCBI lineage: Eukaryota > Metazoa > Chordata > Mammalia > Cingulata > Chlamyphoridae > Cabassous > Cabassous unicinctus. Next base: position 10,270 of record JAQZBX010058822.1, read on the forward strand.
CCTATGCTGCTAAGGACCATGCCAGACAGAACGCCGGTCAATGTACTCCTTTTTCAGGTTGCTTTTTTTCCTTGAAAGCTGTCATCATATCCTGGAAGGCTCTTATCAGCCCTGGCAGCAGGGTAGAGGCAACATGAGAATATTTACATCTAGCAGCCTTTATTACTGGTTGTACTAACTTGTGTTCTTAGGGGTGTGTGATGGCTAAGTAGACCAAGTTATATTTTTCTGTTGAAAAATGCAGGGACCCAAAGCATTCCTGCAAGCTAAGCCTTCTGCATTCTCTTTTGATTTCCCAAGCTTACTAAACATGCAGAAGTATTTTTGAAAGCCATAAATCCTTGTCCTCAAGCTTCCATAGGAAGTATTTGTCACATAATGAAACAGGGGATCAAAATCAGTACCTCTGAGATATATTTCAATGATAAATCATGACCCACTGGTTTTTCTATAGTTAAAATAAGCTATTCATTTCATTGTGGCAAGGCAGTTAAGCATGGGCTCTGAGGCCAGCCAGCCTAAGTTCAAAGCCGGTTCCTCCCTCCACCTACAGGCTTTATGACCTTGAGCAAAATACTTAAACTACCTGTACCTATTTCCTCATTCTGTAAAGTGTAAAATAATAGTCATTAATTATGATGATTAAGTGAGATAATGTATATAAAGCACATAAAACAGTATCTGTTACAGAATTAGAACTCTGTTACTTTTTGCTATTAATAAGCATTTTATTTATGAAGAATCTTCTAACATACTATTCTTTACTTTGTGGACATGGTGAACACATGATATGAATTCCTAAATTACAATTTTCCAAAAAAATACTTTTCTTACGGCTACAGATTTACTTCAGGTGAGTTCTAAACTTAGCTTTATTGATTTTTTTTCCCTCCAGGCTGTCATTTCTTACTCCTCAGAACTTGTTCTGCTATAATATAGCTATTATGAAAGAATGACATGCAAGTTAAAGACAAAAAGCTTATTCTAGAACCATTAGTATTTATAGTAATGCCAGTTAACGAGTAAGATCTCCATGTGAACTAATGATGCTATTCACACTGTATTCCTCAGTTAATACTGTCTCTAGTGGTTTGAATATATTGTTTTGACGAATAAGACACTAAGGCAGCTAAGACTATTTTTAAAATAATTACTCCTTCTAAGTCCTTCTTTCCCTGCCACCTCTTTCATCTTTATTTTTCATTTTAGAAAATAGCCTAAGCGTCTATTTCTGCTCAATAATCAAGTTGAAAACCCATATTTAAGAGGACACAATACTACTGTTAGAACATTTGCCAATATACTGCTTGTTTTTCATATTTTCCCTTCTTTTTAATGCTTCTGTCATTTCTCTAACATTTTTCAGTGTGCTTATGATGAAAATTGATCACAGTGTTTTTCATCTAGTGAAATCAGGTTCTTCCTATGTCATACAATGTTTGTGGTAAAATGTAATCCACAGAACCCATCTTTTCAAATGCCTGCTATTTTGGTTTAGTCTTCACAAAATGACTAGCTAGTGATATCATTGTTCTTTTTATAATGGTGAAATCAACATTTTCTCATTTTACCTCCAGAACAAAACACTGATTAGCTTTTGAAAGATGTTTGCTTATAAATATAAGTGAATTCATTTTCTTCTCAATCATAAGTCAAATCTTCCTGGAAATCTTGCCTTTTTTTCACTTTACTTATCTACTCTTTATTCAACATTTCAGAGAAAATTGTTTTGAACTGCAGAGCTTCCAGTCAGATCCTTCTGTAAACGAAAATTCAAAGTTGCACAGTTGCTGGCCGACTTGAAGGATGTTCCATTCTGAATCCCGTGAATTTACATGGAATTTATTTATTTTAATATTTGGACTATTACTTACTTCCCCAGATTTTCAGCAATAATGTCTAAGTAGGAATAAGGTAATTGAAGCTGAAGGCTGTCATTTAAGCAAGGCCTTTCTTCTAGCCCAGCAGCCTCCAGTGCCAATGACAGTGTGGATCTTAGAGGACTCTGTGATACCCAGAGCTGCCCAGAACCATGTTCTATATTCACTTCAATGTTTTTTTCAGTAGCAGCCTCACACTTTCTTTCCCATGATCTTCACAAATTTGCATCATTTCCTTGAGACCTAGAAAAAATATTTATCTCCAGAAGTCTAGTTCTCATAGAAATATATGCCATGAGTTTTGGCCTTTTTTTTAGCAGTAACTGGTACACTCCTCTTTTTTCTATTTTTCAAAGGTAGTTATCCACTCCAAAACTTAAATGTTCATAGCCTTACTCCTACCCTCATATATGAGTATAAGATTTGTGGCATCAGAATTTATTGTTGCTTCTTATACTCAGCAACAACAACAAAATTACTCTACCTGGTAGAATTCAGTACATATGTATTTTTTCATTCATTGTAACTAGACCTACTTTAATTTAATTTGATATAACTAAATGTGTGTTGAGAAAAATTAAAAACCGAGAGAAGAAGTGGAATCGCTATCTGGCAAATAAAAATTAAGTCTTTCATTCCATTGTCTGTCTTTCTGTTGAATTTTTCCATTTGAGGGGAATTTTTACTGTTGTTTCTTGGCATTAATGAGAATATAATTGTTTATTTTTATTTAAAATTTTTTTAACCTAAAAATAGTTATTTATTTATTTGTTTGTTTGTTTCTGTAATTTGTTTTTTGTCTTTATCTGTAAACATCATTCAGGTGTGAAAAATCCCCCAGAGACACTTGCCGTGGTAGTGAGGTATCATATTTTCCCCATAATTCTTTGGTGCCAATGGAATTTGTTATTCAAAATATACACATGTATAATAATTAAATGGTATGTATAACAACATATATGTTGCTCCCTTGTATTTTGATTTTGCTGAAAGTGTTTATGTTACAGGATGATCCCATTTTTCAAATATTTCTTACCATGTCTATGTTAACACACTCATTAATAAGAGTCTGGTAAACTTAACCCAATATGATCCCATCTCTAGCTGTGATTTTCTCCACGCCATGGAAAAGCAAGACAAACTAAAGATCATTCTTATTTAATACACTATTATTAAACCTATAGAATATCCTAATTTAAAAATTAGGATGACAATATAGTTCTGAATTATTTTTGTTTCATAAATGAGGCATATCATGATTTTCTACTTTTATTTATATTTGCATGAAGTATTTCCTTGAATACATATATAGATTATTATCTTATGTATATTAATCTTATTTTCCTCATCCATTCATGTTTATATTCTACTTATCTCATTTTTGCATTATTGTTAGTCCACCCTGAATTCTCCTGAAATGAGGGATGGTGTGAATAAATTAATGAAAGGGCATTTTGAAAAAGTAGGCAATAAAAGTAGTAAAGTTATGAACTATAAAGCAACACTGCAGTAGAATTATGAACTATAGAACAATATGTCATAAAATTACATGACCTCTTGTGTAGGAACTTACATATGTAGATTATAATTTGGGGTACTTCACTTTAGAGAATTCTAAATTATTCAAATTGTGGCTATGCAGTGACAAAAGAAGTCAACCCTCACCCAAACTAAAACCCAGGGTTGTGACATAGTAGCGCAGACCAGTACTGATTGTATGTGAAGTTCAACTCTAAGCATCCTTGGGGGGATCATGAGTTACAGCTGCTATGTTTCTGAATCTTGACCTGACAGGCAAGCAGGGAACCCACTCTTCAAAGGAGAAATTCTTCTCCCCTCTTTACGAAAGACAGCAGAGTCTCCACCAAATGACCTCTTGCTCTGAATCGTGGCTGAGAGAGAACAAGAGATCCCCAAGAACAAGCAGCAGTCACAGGCTTTTGAACTCACAATAGCATTTGGGCATCAGATTTTAAAGCATATACAAAGCAAAAGTTAAGGAAAGAAGATATTAAAAGTTGCCAAAACTTAAGAGCACATAAAATATGTTGTAGGGTGATTATTTAATTTGCTTTTTTAGAAATAAATAGCTGTAACTGAAGATAAGTATCTTTCTAAAGCAAAAACATAAGCCTTGTTTTAGAAACAACTAATCTTAGAAAGGATATCATTTATTTTGTAAGCACTCTGAAGATTATTGAAATATTCCCTGATGGTATCAGTTTGTCCAATAATAGGCCTGTGAGGAAACATGGAATTCATTATGATGTTTGTGCATATAAAAATAAGAAAAAAGAGAAAAGAAAAAAATAAGGGAAAAGAAAATGAAAGCAAAAAAGAAAAGAAAATCCAAATTAATTTAAGTCAGATCCAGTAAGTCCTTTATTGCTAAACAAACAATTTGGAATTGTTCTTTGAGAAAGTGAAATAACCTTTCAAATTAATAATCATATTTATTTGGCAAGCCTTACTCTGAAGATATAAACTAATCAGCTGAGTCCCAGAAAAAGGCTGAGTTCTTTATATGTTTTTTCCTTTTCTTGTCAATGCACTGACAATGGATGTTGCCTTGCTGCTATTAAGAAAAGGAAGGGCCCTGTTTTCAGCAAAGGCTTAATAAGGCTGATTTGTTTTCTACAAACGACAGTGTTAAAGAACTTTTAAATAACTGTCAACAATCACCTCAAGCCAATGTTGCATGGGTTACTGACATCTGAAACTTCCATTGCTTATAAAATCACGATCTTCAAAAGTGATGGCCACCGGATCACTTGTCTCTAAACCCCATCACTAAAAACAATAAGCTAGATTCGCAACTCAAAGAGTTCTTTTCTCCTTTTGAGACTCACAGAATGAAACTCTGACCTGCTATATAAATACTCCGTAGCACATCTTTTTAAAGTGTACATTAGATTGTATGCAGTTTGTGCTTTGAGTTTTTTTCTTCTTTCATTCTTTATCATGTCCAATAGAGATCTCTGAGAAGAGTAACTTAGGCCCTACAACACGACCATTTTCCAGGATGCTTGCCAAGTGAGTACTTAGGAGGATGGCCTTGGGGCTGGGAGGAGTGTGTTATTCTCTACCTGGGGACTAGACACAATCCAGGAGGCTCCCAGGAGGATAGACTCTGTTATCTGATAGCTCTTTTCCATTTCTGATGAAATAGATGTCTGCAGTTTCCTAGGGGTTAATATTTCAAGTCAAACCCATAAAAAAACTGCTTTAGCAGCTCACTTGAATTTAGCATTCATATCCTTATTACTTTTAGTTTCTTATTCTTAAATATGTTGACTATGTAATTGATTTTTCTAATTAGAAAAGAAAATGCAGATCTTTAATCTTTCATTAAATCCAAAAAGCAAACTATTCCACCTGAGTTCATAAAAATCAGAGTAAGTCCCTCCTTCACTGTGGAATTTATCTGTTCTATAGATATTTTTGGCCTTGGGAATCCTTTTTTGTCATAGAGTTCAGCTGACATAGATAATATTTTAAATAATTTTTATTTTAAAAATAAATATGTCCTTTTTAAAAAGTCACTTTATACAACTATTATAGTTTATGATTCCAGTCAGACATTGCATGTACATCATGGCAACATTATAATTTTGGCCGAGATTTGTAACCATCACTGCAATAGCTTATAGAATTTTTTTAAATGCTGATGCCAAGGCCTCATTCCCAGAGATTCTAATTTAATAAGTCTAGGCCAGGGCCCAGTATCTATTTGTTTTTAAAAACTTTTAAAAAACAATGGCTTTAACTGTCTCAGGTAATTCTAATATGCAGCCAGTGTTAAGAATCACTGATTTAGGGTCTAAAGTAGAGCTTAGATGCCTTTCCTGAGATTGTGATTTTTCAAATAACAGAGAGTGAACTGCAGTGAAGAAGAAACACAAACTATCAAAAAGAAAAAAAAAATCCTGTTATAAGGTTCACTTTGAGCCTCACAAAAATGTCACTATTTCCACTACTTGTATATGCTTCCCACTCCCAGTGATTGAAGAGGCTATTACCTAGCTACTATGCATTTCTCTTCTCTTTTCTAGAGTTTGGGAATTTCACTACCCATTAACTATTGAACCAAAGTGTAGGAAACAAAGAGGAGAAAATAAAGGGAAAAAGGAGAGGTAAACTAACACTTGCTGAGCTAGATCAACAGAGTCAGCAGCATCATTTTCTTTGTTTTCTTTAGTCCTTCCAACCACGGTGAGATGTATACTATTAAATCCATTTTATTTGTGCAAAAACAACACCAGAATGATTGTGCCATATATCCAAGCTTACACCACTAAAAGATTTAAGTGAAGCAAGGATTCCAGAGTAAGGTTCTCTGGATCCTAATTCATATTACTTTCACTTACTCCAAGGAAAGCTCAGAGGTTTGTTTTGCTATTCTTCACCGACATTGATGAATGTGGTAATAAAAAGACAGGAAAGGGGGGGTTGCAAGAAAGATCCAGGGGAAGATTTGTGATTATTTTTTATTTTAAGCAATAGAATTTTCATACTGCCATGTGCAATGGCAATTTGGTTGTACACTCATGCAAAAAGTAAGTTGGTACAACACATTGTAGACCAAGGGGTGTGAGGGCAGTTGTGTGTGTCTGTGTCCAAGTGGCACAGCAGAAAAATGCACTTGACCTGACACTGGAGGTGCTGCAGAAGCTTTTCCATCAGTGCAGCTCCTTCTGACTCCATTATCTGGCTGAAGGGCAATCCCAGAAGAGAGATGGGAAATTGGGAGGAGCAGACAGGAGAAAGGGGAATTCTTACATCACATCACTCAACTTCAAAACCCACCCTCTCCTAGGCATATAGTTCCCATTTCCTCAACTTTAAGGAGAAATCAGAGGAAGACACACATATATAAATAAAATATGCTTGTATATATATGTAAGTTTGTATTTATATATGTATGCATGTATATATAATGCATGAGAAGACTCCATTAACCTCTGCACTTTCTCATGAAGAGAGAAAAATCTGAAATCAGACTCCTCCTGAAGCAGTTAGACCCTGTATAAGAACCTAGATCCAGTGGCAAGGTCTTTGAAAGTAGACGCAGAGAGAAGTCAGGTAGCCTCTTTTTGGGGGGCAGAGAAGTTATACCATATCCTGACGATAAGCTGGATAACTTGAAGGCTGTCAGGGAGATCGTTCTTGAAGAAATTTCAAATATGAGAAAATGTGCTTCCATGATTTGACTTAAAATATACTAAACCTACTATGGGTTGGTCACTGTACTGGGTATCAGAGGATATAGACATGATTGAGACCAATCTCTGCCGTTGAGAAGCTCTTTATTTAAAAGGAGAAATAAATATGTAATCAGACACTTCAGTAGAAAGCAATAAGTCCTACAGTAGTGTTAAGGGCTTAGTACCACAGTGAACCTGAAGAGGGAGGGTAGACCAGAGAATGTTTTATGAAGAGGACATCGCAACTGGTCTTGAAAAATGAATGTTTTCCAGGTAGACATGA
>JAQZBX010058823.1:0-17652 GCA_029593785.1 Cabassous unicinctus
CCACCGCACCGCTCAGGCCGGCGTGCCCTCACAAGGAGGCCTCGGGACGCGAACCCGGGCCTCCCATATGGTAAACGGGGGCTCTATCCACTGAGCCACACCCGCTTCCGCTCAATGTACTTTTTGATGTCATTTATCTCTTTAACTATATTGTCTTTCAACTCATTAATTTGATTTTGGAAATTTGTGCTCATCTCATTGATTAGTTCTCTCAAATTCTGCATCTCTTCCTGGGCTTTGATGTATTCCTTTTCTTGGGCCATGTCTTCTATTTTCTTAGTATGGCTCATAATTTTTTTGCTGGTGTTTAGGCATCTGGTTAGGATGTAGTTTACTCAGATGCTCAATCTCTTTCTCTTTTACAGAGATTTGTTGGCAGGAAGCTGTGAGTTACCACAGCTCTTTGATTTTGGGCTCTACCTGATTGTTAGGATTGTCCTGCTGGTTGCTCAAAAGTGGGCACTGGACCCAGTAATTGGTTGTAGAGTCACTTCCTAGGGCCTTGGGCAGGGAAACTATAAAGGCCAGGAAAAGCCTCTCCTAATTTTCTTATGTGCACTTCCTTGGTCTGCCAGGAGAAGGCGCTTTTTGGCAGCTCTCAATTAAATGCCTGGTCGGAGTGCATTTTTGGTGACACAGACCAGTTCAATGTGATAGAGCTTCCTGTCTGGAGTCTAAGAACCTTGTAATTCAAACTTTCTGAGACAGTTCTCCTGTCTTCTCTGGCAGCCCCCTCCCTTTTCCCAGTGAGGAAATATTTCCACTCCCCTCTGAGTCCTCAACAGTCAGTCCCTGTTAGTAGAGGAGGAGATTGGGAGGTTTGTATATCTTTAGCCCCTTGCAGGCTCCAAGGCAAACAATGGCGCAGCCCCACCCAGCCTGGAAGGGCTCTCCAGACAAGGCAGATCAAACCTGCAAGTCAAAAGCCGAGTCAGCCCCAGGCTCTCTCTCCCCTCTCCTGTGGAGTCCTCAACAATTTGTCCAGGCTAGAAGAGAGGGAGATTGCGAGGGTTGGATTTCTCCGTCCTTTGTAGGCTCCTAGGGCAAACCACCATGTGGTCTCGCCTGGCCTGGAAGGATCCATGGGGCTCCACAGTCCAAATTTGCGGGTCAGAACCTGAGTCAGCCTTAGACTGTGTCCCTCTCTCTCCCCTTTCCTGGAGTGATAGATCTCTGGAACCCCCTTTGTCTGTAGTTGCAGGCCCAGGGGCCCGAGAATTCTAAAGAATCTTTAGTGTAGGGGAGGGTGCGGGCAGCAGCAGCCACTGCTGGTTCCAACTCATGGTTCTGTTGTCACGATTTCCCTCTTTTGCCCTCTCTCCTCTGGGTGGTATGCAGCCTTCACCTACTGTCCTAAACCCCAGAAGATCTTTTTTGGGGCTGTTTCAGCCTGTCGTCTAGCTATTTTTCTGGAGAAGAGATTCCCATGTCTTACTAGTCCTCCATCTTCCTGGAAGTCTAGTCACACTTTTTAAATTAAATGTTGGGCATTTGTTGAGCTCTTGTCACTTTCCCCTCTAGATGGTAAACCCCACAAGGGTAGGGACCATGTCTGTTTTCTCATTAATGAATCTCCAGCATCTAACGCAGGGCCAAGCAACAGTAGGTGCTCAATAAGTGTTTGCTCAATGAATGAAGGGAGACAGGCACAGCTACATGTAGGGGAGAAGGATTGCGATGGATGGGGGAGTGAGCTGCCACCTTTGCCCTAAAGAATCTTCTTGTCCCCTTTAATAAATTCCATAGGCCATGGCGTTTTTCAGGCCCCCAAACCACACAGCTCAGAAATCCTCCCGTGCTGGCTGAGTGAAAGAAGCCCCCCACGCAGGAGTCCACACTGTGTGCCTGCATGGGGGGCGGAGAAGGGACTGACTGGGAGAGGCCATGAGGGAACTTTCCGGGGTGATGGTGATGTTCTAGACCGACAGCAATGCAATGCGGGCTGCAGAGGTAAATGTAAGTTTTCTGGTGGCCATATGAGAAAAGCAAAAAGAAACGGGGTGTTCATCTTAATAATATATTTTCCTTAACCAAATAGATCCAAAATATTATCATTTCATCATGGAATTGCTATTTTAAAATTCTGTGTCTTGACTGTGGTGGTGGTCACACAGATGAGCATGTGTGATAAAATTGCACATAATTAAACACAAGCAGAAATGAGTGGAGTAATAGTGAAATTGGAATGGGGCAGTGGATCGGATCAGTGTCAATGTCCTGGTTGTGATGTTGTACTATAGTTTTGCAAGATGTTCCCTTTGGGTGAGAGGGGTAACAGACCTCCCTCCATTATTTCTTCAAACTGCACATGAATCTACAGATATCTCAAAATATAAAGGCATGAGCTCAGACCACTAGGGTGGAGGGGGGTTGCCTTGGACCCCTGGGATAAAAGGAGGAAGTGGTGTGGGTGTGAAAATGCATAGCTGGGCTGGGCTAGGCCAGGTGCATTGACTGGGCTGAGCAAACCCAGACCAGTCATCGCCCTCGTGGTACTGGCAGCGAAGGCCGGGAACTAGATAACAAGATAACCACAGAAACATATGGAGACCGGCCCATGTGACGAGCACTGGGGAGGAAAAGTGTATCACCATGAGGGTGCACAGTGGAGACCCAGCCCAGGCAGGGGCTCAGCACAACCACAAGACTGCATTGCTAAGGGCTGAATGTCACCTGATGGAATCAAAGAATAAAGAGAGTTGACAGCTAAGATGTTTTGTTTGGATCCTTCCTCTGTGCCAAGCATGTGCTAAAGCAAGTCCTCATTGAATCCTTGGTACAATCCTTTTAAGTAGATATTATTATTTCCCTTTAATGATAAAAAGATTCTGAAGCACAGAGAGGTTGAGTGCTTTGCCCAAGGTTATCCAGAAAGTTGAGCCGAGACTGTCTCGCTCCAGAGCCCAGGGCCTGAACCATGTACTTTGGTGACTCCCAGGTTGGACCACACAAGAAGCTGATCCCCGTCCCTGGTGGATCTTTAACCACCCCCAGCCCCTGACGTGCCCGCCCTCCTCCTCTATCAGCACCAGGTTGAATGTTTGAGCAGCAATGAGCTGAAGAGGTCAAAGGAGCCCTTGCCCCCCAGTGCCCTCTGGAAACATCACTTTGGCCGTCGCTGCAGGGGGTGGACCTCAGGGTGGGCTGCAGCCTGTGCATGGGTGAGGGGTCGGGCTGGGGTTTAGGAAGGTCCATCCTCACCTGAAATCAGCAGGACCCATTCCTCTGGGCCCAGCCTTGCCCTCTCCCTAAGTCCCTCTACAAAACAGTAGTTTCTCTATCAACTGATGAATGGATAAACAACAGAATATTGTTCAGCCATAAAAAGGAATGGCATTCTGACACATGCTACAAGATGGATGAACCTCCAAAACATTATAAGTGACAGAAGCCAGGCACAAAAGGACAAATATTGTATAGTTCCATTTATATGGAATGTCCAGAATAGGTAATCTAGACAGACAGAACACAGATTAGTGGTGGCCAGGGGCTGGGAGGAGTGGGGATCGGTGAGTGACTGCTTAATGGGTACTGGGTTTCCTCCTGGGGTGATGAAAATGTTCTAGAACTAGATAGGGGTGATGGCTGCACAACATTGTGAGTCTACTACATACCACTGAATTACACACCTTAAAACTTCGAATTTTACTTCAAGAAAACAAAACCAATAAAACAATAGTTCCCACACCGTGGGACACCTTAGTTCCACAGCGTGTGCCGCAATTCTTGATATAACCAGGGAGAAGCTGTGTTTGGGGTCAGGGAGGCCCCCTTCCATCCCCAGGCTGCCCCAGAATGCCCAGCTGTGCCCTCTCTGGAGCCCGTCTCTATGGGGAAAAGACAGGCCTTGCCTCACACCCCAGATGTCCACGGCTGAGGGAAAAGCAAGCAGCCCACCTTTGGGCCAGGTTCCGAGAAGCTAACAACAAAGGTACTGGCAGGACAATTAGCCAGCATTTACCGACACTTTCTACATGTCAAAGCACTTTACATGTCATCCTACTTAAGCCTCAGAACCACCCTGAGGTATGTTTTACTGTTATTCTGGTTTTACAGATGAGGAAGAGGCTCAGAGACATCAAGTCAGTTGCTTAAGGTCACGCAGCAACACACTCCCCCGACAGAGAACAGCACCCCAAGACTTGTAAGGTCCTTTATTCCCCAGGGGTCCACAGCCTGTGTGCTCACCTGCCCTCCAAAACCAGGAGCAGGAAGGAATCAAATCTTACAAGCTTTTGAAGCACATGTGATGGGTTCTGCCTTTAAGGTAAAGACCAGCTGGGCAGGGGCAGGCCCCAGGTTGCACTAGGAGCCAGGAGACCTGGGAAGTAAGGATACAGACATTGGATCCTGACAGACTCGGGTTCAAATCCTGCTCTGCCACTTACTAGCTGTGTGACCTTTGGGTAAGTGACAACCTTTCTGAGCCTCAGTCTCTGAAATTGAGCCCAACCTTACAAGGCTTTGGCAAAGGTACACAAGGTCATGCAAATGAAGGATGTAGTACGGTGCAGAGCTCGGAGGAGGCGCCCTACAAGAAGTCAGAGCTCAGCTGGGACAGGGTGGGTGCAGGCCAAGGGGCCCAGGGAGGCAGAATGTGCTGGGGTTAAGCTTCCACTTCTCCTCCTTCCTCAGGCAGAGCTGTCCTCTCACCCCACATCCCAAGGCCATTTCACAGCTTGCCTCCATGGAGGCAGGTGTTTCCCTGGGCTTGATGGGTAGGATTTGTCTCACCCTCCAAATCGGAAACTCAGGCAATTATGAATTCCAGCCTGGCTAAGGGGACAGGGCCTGAGGGACAGACAGCCATGTGGGACTGGGACTGAGGCCACCAGTGTGTTTTCAGGCCATCCCAGCCTGTTTTGTGGCATTTTCCCGGCCAGAAGGAGGCCACCTAATTAAGTAGAAACCGCTGGTCCAAAAATCAATTTCTGTAGCTCCAGCTCCGAGAGAGGCTGGGAGCTCCCAAACTGGGTCAGAGACACGTTAGTCCCTCAGAGCCACCCACTTCCTGTCTGTGCCTCAGAGCCTGGCTCTTTGCCAATTCGTCTAGGCCCCTACTTTCTCTGCCCTGGGACCCAGGTTCAGGCTAATGACCAAGGTCTTACTCTCCTACCGGCCCGTGATGCTCTCAGAGGCCCAGGTGAGCGCAAAGCCTCACCTGAGTGGGGAGTGTGTGGGGAGGTGGCCACGTGCCATGGCTGGTTTAGGGTCAAGGGGTTGTGGGTCCAGCTCACAGGTCAGGGGCAGGACCCAGCAGAACCTGCTGAGCTCACCAACGGGAACAGAAAGAACCAGCCCAAGACAAAGTTCAAGGAGGCAAAGGTCTGGCTGGGGGAAAGGGTCCTCGGCCTGCAGCTAAAGATGACCAGGTCCCAGCTAGGAAGTCCAGGCTGAGGGGCAGAGCTCAGACGTCCCCCAGGAAAAGACCCTCAACAGAAGCCATCAGCCATGGCCCAAATATCCTAATAATAATAATTATCAGCATCTATCATTGCTTTGTGCCAGGAAGTGCACCATGCACATTTCCTTCTTTAAACCTCACAGCACCCCGTGAGTGCCCCGATTTTACAGATGATGAAACTGAGGCTCAGAGAGACTAAATGACTTGCCCAGGACCATTCAGCAGTCAAAGTAGGACCCAGAGCCTGGCTGATTCCAGGCCCATGCTCTCTGCCATTTGCAGTTCACCTCTCAACTCATGGGGAACTATTACAGCGCATCTCGGTGCCACCAAGCTCCTGGGCTTCCCCCAGCCTTGGATTCTGATGTGACTCTGAATACCATCAGCATGTGTCCAGGAGCCTGAGCTGTAGGGAAACTGTGAGAGTGAGCCTCGTGGAGGTGTCCGAGGGAGATAGCAACAAGTCAGGCCCATAAGGACTTTGATGGCTGGGCGGGGCTTCATAGGGCAAAGGAACCAGGCTGAAGCTGGAACTTTCCGTGGAGGGTAAACAGTGGTTGCTGTTTGGCCAAGTTCCAAACCTCGTCTTGCTGGGGTGAGGGTGGGGTTGCAAGCTGAGGGTAGGAGCTGGCTCTTTGAGGACAACTGGGGAGACTGTGAGCGGCTGTGCATGGGGGTGGGTGATAATTGATGGAGAAGGCTGGGAGAGTGGAGAAGGAAAATTTTGAGATGTAGAATGGGGCTCTTTGAGCAGCTGTTGCTTTTATAATCCTTTCCTCTGTCTTCCCACAAAACCTGCAATAAAATCTGCACATCTTCCAGGCAGGAAAAGAAAACATCAGCAACAAAATACGTGAGAGACGAGCTCCCCTGGCTCTGCCCCAGGGCCACAGCCCACCACAGAATGTCCGTTTGCAAGAGGTGTGGGGGGCCCTGGCAGCCTTTCTGGGCTGAGGAGGCCCTATCTGCCATGCACACAGCCCAACCTCTAGTTCTGGCAATAGGGGGGCAGCTTAGTGAGGTGATTAAGGCACAGTCTCCAGAGCCAGATTGCCTGGGTTCAAATTCCAGGCCCACCAGTAACTAGCTGTGCAACTTTGGGCAAGTTACTTCTCTGTGTTTCTGTTGCCACATCTACAAAAACAGGGTAATAACAGTTGGCTCAGGGTCACTGGTCACCTGACAGGCACTGTCCACTCGTCACAACCTCTCCAGAGTCTTGTAAGGTTGCAATGAGGGTTAAATGAGTGAATATTTATTAAGCACTTCTTGACACCTAGCAAGTGCCATGTAAGTTTCTTTTTTTTTTCTCTTAGCTTCATTTCTTAAATAGCTTTACTGAGATAAAATTCACACACCATAGAATTCACCTATTTAAAGTGTACACGTTAATGGTTTTTAGTGTATTCATAGAGTTGAGCAACCATCACTACAATCAATTTTAGACCATTTTCAAAACCCCATACCCATTAGCAGTCACTTCCCCTTCCCTCCCACCCCCGCCCCCAGCCTATCTCTGTGGTTTTGTCTTTTCTGGACATTTCATATAAATGGAATCATATAATATGTGGCCTTTAGCGATTGGCTTCTTTACTTATCATAATGTTTTCAGGGTTCACCATGTTGTAGCCTGTCCCTTTTTATGGCTGAATAATATTCCACTGTAGGGATAACTGCAGTTCATTTATCCATTCATCAGTTTATGGACAATTGGGTTATTTCCATTCTTTGGCTATTATGAATAACACTGCTATGGACAGTCGTGTATAAGGCTTTATATGGACATATGCTTGCATTTATTTGGGGTACATACCTAGGAGTGGAATTGCTTGATTTCTAAGTACATTTTTGTTAAATAAAAATCTTCATCTCATCTGGTTCCTCTCGACAGAAAAGATGGGAATTAACCTTTATTGAGCACTTACTATATGCTAGTCATTGCTCTAGGCATGCTTATGAGCACAGCTTCACTTAATTCTCACAATTTCAGTGAGGTGGCAATTATTATCACCACCACCACTGCACAGATGAAGAAACCGAGGCACAGAAAAGCTAAGCGACTTGCCAGGGCCGCACAGCTACTGTGCAGAGGAGCCAGAATGTGAACCTGGACAGGGCCCGATTCTAGAGTAGAAGGAGGGGGCGTGGGCCAGGGCTGGGGGAGACAGAGATGGAAACATGCGAAGTCCACGTCCCTCACCCCTGCCTCGCCCTCAGCCTGGGGGAGCGGGGCCCTGCTCTCCAGGAGCTCACAGTCATGCAGTGAGTGAAGCCCGTCAGCAGGGACCTCTGAGCTGGGGCAGAAGGAAACCAGCCAAGTTCATGCTTTACAGAAGGAGAAGTAAGAGGTGTATCAGGTCTCTGTGGCCAGACCATGGTCACCTCAGGTCCAGGAAGCTGCCTTCTGGGAACTTCTCCATTCCCACACCTTTAGTATCCTGTGCTGGAGTTTGTATGGACAAGAGAGGCAACTTGCGTCCAGGGAGGCAGGCAGACCCTTGGGGTGTGCCTCCCGTGGGTCAGGGGGCCGGGCTCCAGTCCTCAACAGTACGAATCCAAACGCTCTTGGTTGCAGGACTGAGCACTGGGTTGTCTCCAGGCCCCTGGGGGGCCAAGAGCCCACTGTCTCTGTTGACTCCTCCCCAGCACCCAGGAGGTCATGCCCACCATCCACACAGCCTCTTTCGAGCATGGGAACACCTGGGAGACTGAGCTGGTGCTGGGCAGGGAGCTGGGTGAGCCAGGAAGCAGGGCAGAAGCTCAGGCTCCAAAGGCCATGTCGGATGGGATGTGGAGTGGGCTGGAGAGTGGGAAGGGAAACCCCCAAAAGCACCTCACTTTCCACTCTGAGGGTGGCTCAAAGCTGCCCTCATGGCCATGTGCACCCTCCTGAATGCCCTCCTTCACCCAATTTCTCATTTCCTCAAGACTTGCTCATTCTTGCTCTGACCTAGGAGAAGCCCTGAGGCCTTCAGGCATGGAGCACAGACTTTGGCATCCATTTGACCTGGAGCTGAAATCCAACCTGACCACTTAGGAGCTGTGTGACCCGGGCAAGTCTTTGAACCTCTCTGGGCCTCAGTCTCCTCTTCTGTAAAATGGGGGTAGCATTCCCTGCCTTACAGTTTCCATCTCCACTACTCCCGGCCCAGCTCAGCATTCAATACATTAACATTGTTCTTGTCTCCGCAGAACAGAAGGAATGGGGACTTTGGCTCAGGGTCACTGGTCACCTGACAGGCACTGTCCACTCGTCACAACCTCTCCAGGTGCCCTGGGCAGCCAGCCCAGCACAGTCCTGGGGAAAGGGCAGGAAGCCAGGTATGAGAGGCAAGGAGGCTGGGGCCTGCTCAGCTGTGCCTGGACTTAGGCCTTTCCTCCAATGGGACTGGGCCTGATCAGCGTTGGTGGCAGCCTCCAGGGGCCGAGTCAGCTGGCGATGAAGCCATAGGAGTCCTGAAGCAAAGACGGAACTGCAGCAGGCCAGGGGCCACTGTCCAGCTTCTCAAGTGGACAGCAGGGGACTGATACAGGCTAGTTTTGGAAGAGAACAGAGGCAATTCCACCTCCAGGGAAGAGACTTATACAAGGTCAGGGTCCTGGTTAGGACCAGGCTGAGGTTCCCCGAGGCAAACTCTTTAAGAGCTGGATGGGGAAAATGAGGCAGAGCCTGGCCAGCCAGGTGGAGCCATCACACTGGGAGAGTCAGCCCCACTCAGGCATCTCACAGACAGGGACCGGGTCAGTGAAATCAAGTCCATCTCCCTAAGTGGATAGGGGTCTGGCCCTCTTCTAGGACCTGCCCAGCTCAGGACTAGCTCAAGTACCACTTGGGCTTTGGCCTGCAGCAGCTCTAAATATTCCCAATTTACAGAGGAGGAGGCAGGAGTTAAGAAAGGTTGACTGTGTTGACAAAGTCACACAGCAGATACGTAGTCGAACTAGGGCTGAAACACAGGCTTGGCTTGTCTGCCCTGCATGGCATGCCTCTTCCTGCCTGTACACTTGCACATGGGGGTGGGGGGGAGGCAGTGAAGGGCAGAGTTAGCGACTGAGGGAGAGGGAGGGGCAAGGCAGAGGTGGAGAATCAGAAGAGATGGTCACAGGCCCAGAAGAGGATGTGGGCATTCCCAGCGGGAGGGCTGGCATGAGGAAGAGTGGGCAAATAGGATCTGCACGGGTCCACGGGTCAAGGAGCACTGGGAAGCAAACTGGCGTGGAAGATCCTGGATGCCATTCTAAGCAGCATGAACTGTGAACCAAGGGAAACCAATATGCAAAGCAAAACTTCCTCCCAATCACCCTAAACCTAGGCAAAGCCTGCCATGCAGGCTGACTAGCACATAGTGGGGGCACAAAAATTGGTGGCTGCTGGGACAGAATCTGTTAGGTGTTCCTTATCCTCCTGGACACATGGCTAGGATCCCTGTTCCAGTCTCCCTTGCAAAGGGGTGGCCACAGGCTGGGTCCTGCTCAATGGAACGGGGACAGAAGTGATTCAGGCCACTTGCACATCTGGCCAGTGGAATCCTTCTTTACAACCTCCCTGCATGGAGGAGACTCAGGACCTAGAGCCATGGTGCCCAAACAGCAGCTACAAGCCATATGCGGCCACTGACTCCTGAAATGCAGCTAGCCGGAACTGACACATGGCATGTCAAATATACGCCAGATTTCAAAGACGCTGTAAAACAAACAAAAAAAATATATCTCATTAAGTTTTTATATTGATTGCATGTTGAAATGATAGTATTTTAAACATACTATGTTAAATAAAACATATTAAATTTCATTTCAACTGTCTTTACTTTTGTAATGTGGCTACTAGAAAAATTTTAATTACATACATAGCTCACATTATGTTTCTATTGGACAGCACTGATGGAGAGGGCAGAGCCACGAGATGGAAGGAGCCCGTACGGGGCCACTGCACGGAGGAAAGTCACCTAGGAGGGCCTTCGACCAGGGACACCCGTATCACAGCAGTTACTTCCTATGGAAGATTAAAGATTGGCAAATTCCTGCCAACAGGAGGTAGGGTCTTCATCCCTTCCTCTTGAATCCTAGTGGGCTTTGTGACTGTTCCAGATATCAAGAAATAGACAGCTTCCACTTTCTGGCTGATGGAGCACACACTCTTGGAGCCCTGAGCCACCACATAAGAAATCTGACTATGCCAAGGCCACCATGCTGGAGAGGCCACCTGGAGAGGCCCTGGGAGCCCACAAAGGGGGAGAAGTTGCCTATCTAGCTCCCGGCTCTCCCAGCCCCCACCACGTAAGCCATCCTGGGTGAGGACCCAGACGCCATGGAGCAGAGACAATTTTCTCTGCTGTGCCCTACCCGAACTCCTGGCCTATGAGAGGTAACAACGTGGTTGTTGCTTTAGGTCTCTAAGGTCTGGAGTGGTTTTAATGTGGCAATAGAGACCTAGACACCTCCCTAACTGATACAGCTCCCCTCCACATCCCTACTTCCGGATGCCTTCTCAGGTGGCTTCAGGGATGCGGTAAACAAGCCCATTGCCCTCTCCATGGTTTTGTGGACCTGAATCATAGCCCTCTCCCCAAATCTTACGGCCCCAAGAGGGCACCAGCCACCAAAACCACTCATTTACCCAGTAAATCAGGTTTGGCCCTTCTCTCTGCCCCGCTTTCCTTGCCTCGTCACCAGAATCTTTTCAAAGACCAGGATTCTTCCCCCAAAATGAAAAATTCTGAGTTCCAGGATCTGGGAACCCCAGAGCTCTTCCAAACAGCAATGAACTTTCCTTCTGCACAGCCAGCCCTCTGGAATAACACCTTAGGCTTCCCAAGCCCTCATGCCCCCCCTCCACCCTCCGTGGAGACCCCCCACCAGCTTCTCCAGCATTGCAGGGAGCCCCAGGAGGACCAAAGAAGCCAGGCCTCTGGCCTGACAACAGAAAGGTCCCCAAGCCACGCCCACCAGGAAACACTGGTTGGCTCAACCCACTTGGGGGATCTGGGTCCCCATCGGCTATGACCGAGAGGCAACCAGGTCAAAGCAGTGATCAGCCCCCGAGCAACATGAGTCAGAAGCTGTTTATTAGCCAGAGCACACCGGGACCAGAATATACTTGCCAAAAATGGAGCTTTAAAAAATCTACAGAGCTGTGTGGGCTCTAAGAATATATTTTCAGCTGTAGAGACAAAGCTGGTGTATTTGACAGGTCCCCAAACCTATATCTACATAAAACCCAACCCCCTTCCATTAATTAGTGCTTAACCTTAAGCTTCTTTTAGTAAAAAACCAATTTTGCCAACCAAGAGCCTCCTGGCATGAAAGAACAGCTCCTCTCGGAGCCAGCAGTTTATTAAATAAGGCACCACGTCACATATGACAATGCGATTGCATTGTTTTCATGAAACAAGCAGTACAGTGAGGCTTTTCAAGACCCAGGTGTAAATCTTTCCTGAATTTAAAAAAAAAAAAAAAAGCCTGGAATTATTATCACGTAATGTCTACTGAGGACTTAGTGTCAGAAGATGCTTTGAAAACGTCACCTGGGGATGACCCCTGATCTGGAATCTGTCCCGAGATATGTTGGGAAGCACAGCTGCCCAACGGAAGACAGGAGAAACTTCCCAAACCAAAGAGCCTTCTATTCCAATGTCTCATTCTATACAGATGATGGAAATTCACCACGGACTATAAATGTCTCAGTACAAAGGAGGCCTGATTGCCAGGGATGGGTGCGCCTTGGGGAAGCCTGATTCTAAATCCTGACTTTGTCAGACAGCCCGTGTTGGGACTGGGTTTGGAAGTGGACTACCAGGAAGCAGTAACCACCTGCAGGCAAGGGCCCTTGGCTTGTTTCTCAGGCTCCTTACACAAGAAGGCCGCTCTAACCGAGCCCACGCTTTTGGCCAGGACCTTGCTAAGAGCAGTTAGATGGTGAGTGGAGAGGACTGGGCTTTTGGAGAAGGATAAACGCTTCACATGGGAGTAATCCCTGACTGTGCCACAGGTTCTGAAGTCAGACAGTCCTGGCTCTGCCTCTTTCCTGGGCAAGTTACTAGACCTTTCCAAATCTCAGTTTACCCACCTGTAAAATGGGGTTACTGCTGCTACTTACTTCATAGAGCTGTTGGGAGGATGAAATGAGATGATGCATGGAAGTTTTAGCACAGTTCCTGGCATCTAAGTGCCCAACAGAAAGTGGTAGAGAGAATGATGAAGGTGGTGATGGAGCAGTGGGGATCAGGTGTGGGTTGTGCCAGGACCTCTGACAGTCCACCTCACCCATCCTTTGAAGGGTTGAGAGAAAAGAGAAGCCCTCCCTAAAGGGGAGAATCTCAGCCTTAATCCTGGAGAGCTTCACCCCACTAGTCTACAATAGACCAGATTCCAGCCTAATTTTTTTTTTTTTAAGATTTATTTCTTCGCCCCCTGCCCCGCCCCGCCCCGTTGTTTTTTGCACTCGCTGTCTGCTCTGTGTTCTTCTGTGTCTGCTTGTCTTCTCCTTAGGCGGCACCGGGAACCAATCCTGGGACCTTCCGGAGTGGGAGAGAGACGCTCAATCTCTTGCACCACCTCAGCTCCCTGGTGTGCTGTGTCTATTGTCTCTCCTCTGTGTCTCTTTTTGTTGCATCATCTTGCTCCGCATGGGCCAGCACTCCTGCATGGGCCAGCATTTCACATGGCCAGCTCTCCGCGCAGGCCAGCTTGCCTTTCACCAGGAGGCCCTGGGAATCAAACCCTGGACCTCCTATATGGTAGACGGGAGCCCAATCGCTTGAGCCACATCCATTTCCCCAAGCATAATTAACACAGTTTTAGACTGATTTTGTTTCTGACCAACAAGGATTAAGAACATGGCAAAGTGGAGATGATTGGAATAGGGCAGAATGGCCCCTACCCCAGATCTGGGACTATCTTCTTTTCTTCCACTGCCTTGACTCCCACTTTGTACCTTACCGTCATTATCCAGTTACTCCCACATTCTCCAGCTACTCCCTCACTGTCCAGCTACTCCCTCTCCCCAACTGCTTCCCCATTACCTTACCTGCTCTGCCTCTATTCAGCAACCTGTCACCCTGGCTGATCACTCAGCACCCAACTACTCTGCCTTTCCCCAAATTCTCTCTTACCCCCAAACTATCAGGGGTTATTATCTTTTCATTTAACACCAATTTGGACAATCAAGGGACTCCTGGCTTAGTTGAGGCAAATCTGTCCTGGTGTATGTACCTCTGCAGGAAACAGTCTCTTCCTGGGCCAAGCAGCTGATGTTTAGAGACAGGATGTTTCCTGCTTGTTATCCTTGAGGTCTTTGGTCTGGGCTGCAGAGAGTAGGAAGACAGAGCCCACATGGTATAAGCCATGGAACACTGCCAGAGAGAAGACTCCGGTGGGCTGGGTAGCATGACCCTGCATCAGCTCTCCTGGTTTCAGGTGTGATGCTAAGGCAGGAGGCTCCTCCCCCTCACCAGGGCCTGCCCTCTAACAGTCCCTGCAGTTCAGGATGCTCTCTCCTGATCTGATTAAATCATAAGGAATCTCATCCCAAGCTTGCCAGAAAACAAGTTATTTTCAGCATCCGTGGGCAGGAAATGGAGAAGAAAGTCATGAGCCGAAAGGAATGACTGTATAGAAACTGAGCCCATTCAGGGGAAGGTTGGCCACCATGTCTTCTTGACAAAATGTTAGGTGCCAAGTAACTTAGGAGAAGTTTTTTGAAATATCCTAAGGCTTTAAAAAATTTTTATTATTTTTTTATTTCAATAATGAGGAAAGTGGGAAGCGGGTGTGGCTCAGTGGATAGAGCCCCCATTTACCATATGGGACGCCCGGGTTCGTGTCCCGAGGCCTCCTTGTGAGGGCACGCCGGCCTGAGTGGTGCGGTGGGCTGATGCAGCAACCTCACGGCAGGAAGCAGGTGTGGCGCAATGGATAGAGCACCCGTTTACCATATGAGAGGCCCCGGGTTCGCTTCCCGGGGCCTCCTTGTGAGGGCAGGCCGGCTCGCGCGGCGCCGTGGGATGATGCGGCAAGACCTCACAGCAAGGGGGAGATAAGCAGACACAGAGAAGACACGCAGCGAATGGACACAGCAGCACAAGCAGCAAGGGGGGGATAAATAAAATAAATAAATCTTTAAAAAAATAAATAAATAATAATGAGGAAAGAGATTACACTAACTCCAGAATGT
Organism: Cabassous unicinctus; assembly: GCA_029593785.1. Taxonomy (NCBI): domain Eukaryota; kingdom Metazoa; phylum Chordata; class Mammalia; order Cingulata; family Chlamyphoridae; genus Cabassous; species Cabassous unicinctus. The sequence goes on from JAQZBX010058823.1 coordinate 14,577, forward strand.
TAGAGGAAGTAATTTATAGAAGCTAATTTGGGTCCCTCCAAAGAGTCTTTGTAATTATAGATGAATTTTAGACATCCAAATTGCTCAAGCCAAGCAAAATCAATATTAATGGCTGCCTTGCGAGATGGCACATGGGAGCCAGGAAATCCCATGCACTTGATGTCTATGGTCTCTGTCAATAGTCTGACAGACGTCCTTCAGGGGGCAGCTGCTGACTTTTATTTCAGGGAACTCTGAAAGGGCTCCCTGATATCAGCAGGCAACTGAGCCTTACATTATGTGGGTTGACCACAGCCTTCAAATTCACATAGGCTTACTATGAAAATGGCTGCACAAAGTTGGTTCCCCATTTCCTTTTTTTTTTCATACTAAAGTGTGAAAGACTATCCTCAGACTACTCCTGTATGAATGATAGGAGGTAGCACTGAATAAATGGAGATGGAGAAAATGGGGTAGTAATGGCAGTGTGGGGGGAGTAGATAAGGATGAGAAATAAAAAGGAAGAGATACTAGTGGCAGATATAGTAATAGTTATATTGACTGTGTTCACTGTCCATTCTTTATCTCTATAAAGCTACACAGCACCCTTCCCCCACCCCACTTATTCTCTACACTTTACAGATGAGGAATCTGAGTTGCAAAGAGAGTAAGTAAATCACTCAAAGTCACAAAATGGAGATTAAAACTTAGTTTTGTCTAACTTCAAGTTCTTAATCTGGAGGGTCGACTACCTCTCTGCAAAGCTTCACCAAGGACCCCTTTTGTTTCTTTTCCTCCTCCACCATCCACATTTTAAAAGATTTTATCTACTGAGCACATTGCATTTGTGAACTAATAATTCATTCCATCTGATGATTATTTTTCTGTTCTTGTTTCCATTTTGACATTGATCCAGACTTTAACCCCAATTACTGAGGGTTCAACATAATATTATGAAATCACATAAATCACTGTCATGGCTGTACATCCAATAAGCAATACAATTAAATCAGCATTAGCACCATTCCCCAGCACTGAATTCTGACGGTCACACAGTATTAGAGTTGATGCCATTTACATACTGGGCATGCTCGATCCAGACTCCAGGGTATCCAAACAGGGGAATCTGATAACATTGTTCCACCCAGGACATCCCAGACATTCCAGAGACATCAACAACCAATCACAGTGTTGGATCAGCACAACACATCCAGGGTTATCACACTGGGTTGATAGAATGCCAGTCTAAAGCTACACAAAGTCTAGAATGTGTGGCAGATGGAAACAATAATGGCCTCAGTGAATCACGCCTTCCTGTATCCACATTCTTGTGTAGAACCCTCCCACACTGACTCTGAGCTTGGTCATATGACTTGACTTGGCCAATGGGACATCAGCAAATGTGATGCATGCATGCACGCTTGCCCTCTTGGAGCCCTGAGACCATCATGCTGGATGAAGGCCTTGATGAAAGACTACATGGAAAGAGAGACCCAGCCATGCCTGTTGATCCCAGACCCTGGACAACCCACCAGCTGACTGCAGCCTCATGAGTGAGCCCAGGCGAGATGAGATGAACTGCCCAATTGACAGAATCCTGAGAAATAAACTGTTGTTTTAAGCCTCTAAGTGTTTTAGGGGGCTTTGTTATGCAGCAGTAGGCAACTGATACAGCATAGCTCTTACTGTTGATTCAACTGGAGGATGGCCATTACTACCTTTGTGGTATCCAGGAATTCAGAGTCCTTAAACCAAAATGCCTGTGTTCTCTTGAAATACTGGAACCCTGACTCCATCCTTAAAGACTTGGTTTCACTTAGCTTTTGCCAATATAAATGACAGAGACACCATTTCTCTCTGCCCTACTAGCAGGTTTTAGGATTTCATATTTCTTTTTTTATAAGTCTTCACCTCTGTCCTGGAAGCAACTTCTACAGCCCACTATGGTAGACAGAGGATGGTGTGGTAGGACCAATTCTGTTTATTGGTAGATGGGATGGAGGTGCTGGGTAATGCAATACTCAGAGCAGATTCTGGAATGTTATTCTGTTTTCTAAACCGCAGCCTTCCTCCACAAGGTTCTTTAATGACTTTGGCTTGCGTGATTGTTGAGAGAAGGTTTAGGGTTAGTGCATTTGAAGAGCCTGAGTTTCCCTTTTTTGACAGATATACTGACCATTTTCTCAGTCCATTAGAAAGGAAATAGTGGTCCCTAGAAGCCAAGCAAGAACAAGTCATACTAAAAATATTTCATCTATCTTATTGACAGAGTCACTAGCCTGCAAAATGTCAAAAACAGGGAAGAAGTCACCCATCAGATGTCCTTATGGATATCCTAAGGAAATGCTGGTTGAGTGCCATGGTGGTTTGAGGTTGGGGAGGTCTCAGTTGGCTGAATCCCCCCAAGCCCCTTAAGATGGCATCATTGGCATTTAATGATGGTTTGCCAGCCCACCAAGAGTGATTTCTTCTCCCATGTGTGGTCTCAGACTATCCAAACTTATGAGGCTGCTGCATAGAACAACAATGCCGGTTTTACAAGAAAAAGAGAATTGCTTTGCATGCAAGAAATTCATTTAAGCATGGTCAATTCATTCTATGTCAGTAGCTGGGAAGCCAAATTATAATAAAAAGGTTGCAAGGAAGTACATAATCATCGTGTTTAATGGCATTATACCAAGATGGATTGATGTCTCCTTTTTCCACAATCAGATTGTCCTTAGCAATGGGATGGTAATCATCAAAGCTCTTGGTCACACTCTCCTTTCCCCTGGACAGCATTTAAATAGCATTGCTCATAAATGATCTCCTAGTCTCCTTTTTCTAGGTACCTGTTGTATAACAACATTATTCACTTTCAAGCACATTCATACCTCGCTTTCTTCAAAGTATTTTGCTAGACTATGAGCAAGAAGATGGCCAGGACTCAGTCTATCTTATCCATTAATGAACCACCAGGGCCAGCCTGATGATGTCTAGGCTGGGCTCCATGAAGATCTGTGCTCAAATCTCTGCTCTGATCCATTATTTGTTTTGTTGTAATTCTACTCTCAGAGAGAAATCTTTCTCCAAGTTTCTGTAAAAAAGGAAAGTTCTT
>JAQZBX010058824.1:0-17667 GCA_029593785.1 Cabassous unicinctus
GGGCCTGGAGGCTCACCCACACATGGGTCCTGATGGCGCACACTCGCATGGGGCCTGGAGGGCCCATGTGCTCACGGGGCCTGGCTGCCTGCGTACCTTCTATATTTTCCTTTTTCTTATTTTAACAGGGGTGTCCCGGGGATTGAACCCAGGTCCCTCCATATGGGAGACGGATGCCCAACCACCTGAGCCACATCTGTCCCCCTGCTATATCTCTCAAGGTCGAACAAAGACACCCAGAGTTACAGTCATTTCCCATACAGGATGGTCACATAATAAATCAGGCTTAGTTTATCACCAGCATTCTAAAAACCAGACCTAGGGAGAAAAACTAGGTCTGGGGACATACACATGGTTTCTAATATAGCGAATGTTTAGCCTACCCTGATTATCACAAAATCAGGGCAGCAAGAATATTCACATCTCCCATTTATTTAAGTCTTCATTAGGTACTTTTAGCAATGTTTTATAGTTTTCTGAATACAGGTCCTTTATGTCCTTGGTTAAGTTTATTGTTAAATATTTGATTCCTTTAGTTGCTATTATAAATGGATTTTTTTTTTCTGATTTTCTCCTCAGATTGCACATCAGTAGTGTGTAGAAACGCTATTTATTTTTGCATATTAATATTGTATCCTGCCACTTTCTAACTTGTCTCTTAGTTCCAGTAGATTTCTTGTGGATTTTTTCAGGATTTTCTAGATATAGGATCCTATCATCAGCAAGTAGTGAAAATTTTACTTCTTCCTTTCCAATTTGGATGCCTTTTATTTTTTTTATCTAGCCTAATTGCTCTAGCTAGAACTTCTAGCACAATATTGAATAATAATGGTGACAGTGGGAATCCTTGTCTTTTTCCTGATCTCAGTGGGAAAGCTTTCAGTCTTTCACTGTTGAATACAATACTAGCTGGAGGTTTTTCATATATGCACTTTACCATATTGAGGAAGCTTCCTTTTATTCCTAACTCTTGGAGTGTTTTTTATCAGGAAAGGATGCTCTATTTTGTCAAATGCCTTTTCTGCCTCAATCTAGAGGATCATGTGATTTTTCTTCTTTAATTTATTAATGGGGTTTATTACACTAATTGATTTTCTTGTGTTGAACCACCCTTGCATACCTAGGATAAAACCCACTTGATCGTAGTGTATAATTCTTTAAATGTGCTTTTGGATTTGGTTTGCATGTATTTTGTTGAGGACTTTTGCATCTATATTTGTTACAGAAGTTGGTCTGTAATTTTCTTTTTTAGTAATATCTTTATCTGGTTTTAGTATTAGGGTGATGTTGGCTTCATAGAATGAGTTTGGTAGTGTTCCTTCCTGTTCAGTTTTTTGGAAGAGTGTGAGCAAGATTCGTATTAGATCATCTTTGAATGATTGGTAGAATTCACTTGTGAAGCCATCTGCTCCTGACCTTTTCATTTTTGGGATGTTATTGACGACTGTTTCAATCTCTTTACCCGAGAGTTTGTTGAAGTCTTCTATTTCTTCTAAGGTCAATGTTGATTGGTTGTGTGTTTCTAGGGATCTGTCCATTTTGTCAACATTGTGTAGTTTTTTTGGCATACACTTGTTCATAGTATCCTCTTATGAGCTCTCTTATTTCTGTGGGGTTTGTGGTAATGTCCCCCCTCTCATTCCCTTTCAACACTGCCTTTGTGGTGTCCTATAGGTTTTGATATATTGTGTTCTCATTTTCATTTGTCCCAAAATATTTATTAAATTACCTTGCAATTTCTTCTTTGACCCACTAATTATTTGAGAGCATATTGTTTAATCTCCATATATTTATGAAATTTCTCTTTTTCTGTCCATTATTGATTTCCAGTTTCATTCTGTTATGCTCAGAGAAGGTGTTTAGTATAATTTCAATCTTTTTAAATTTATTGAGACCTGTTCTGTGACCCAACATATGATCTATCCTGGAGAAGGATCCATGAGCACTTGAAAGGAATGTATATCTTGCTGTTTTGGGGTGTAATGCTCTTTAAATATCTGTTAGGTCTAGTTCGTTTAACATATTATTCAAGCTCTCTGTTTTTTTGTTTAGCCTCTGTCCAGATGTTCTATCCAATACTGAGAGTGGTGTATTGAAGTCTCAACTATTATTATAGAGACATCTATTTCTCCCCTCAGCTTTGCCAGTGTGTGCCTCATGTATCTTGGGGCACCCAGGTGAGGTGCATAAGTATTTATTATAGTTATATCTTTTTGGTGAATTGCCCTTTTTATTAATTTATAATGACCTTCTTCATCCCTTATAACAGTTTTACATTTAAAATCTATTTTGTCTGCTATTAGTATAGCTATTCCTGCTTTTTTTTTTTTGGTTATTATTTCCATGGAATATCTTTTTCCAACCTTTCACTTTCAACCTGGTTGTGTCCTGACATCTGAGGTGAGTCTCTTGTAGAAAATATATAGACGGCTCATTTTAAAAATCCATTCTATCCTTTGATTGGGGAGTTCAAGCCATTAACATTCAATGTTATTATTGTAAATGCTTTACTTTACTTTGTCCATTTTATCCTTTGGCTTTCAATTGTCATATCTTACTATTGTAGTCTTTTTACCCTTTCATTTGACCTTCCTAATAATCTTCATTTCTACACTTTTCTCCAAGTCTCTCACCTTGTTTTTTCCTTTCAGGCTGCAGCACTCCATTTAGTATCTCTTGTAATTCTTGTTTTTTGGTAACATACTCTGTTTTTGTTTGTCTGTGAAAACTTTAAACTCATACTCATTTTTGAAGTACAGTTTTGCTGGATACAGAATTCTTTGCTGGCAGTTTTTCTCTTTCAATACCTTAAAGACATCATACTACTCTCTTCTCTCCTCCATGATTTCTGATGAGAACTTGGCACTTAATTTTATCAAGTTTCCCTTGTATGTGATGCTTTCCTTTTCTCTTGCTGCTTTCAGAATCCTCTCTTTATCTCTGATATTTGTCATTCTGAATAGTAGGTGTCTCAGGGTAAGTCTATTTGGATTTATTCTGTTTGGGGTTCATGATCCTTCTTGTATATTGATATTTATGTCTTTCATAAGGGTAGGGAAGTTTCAGTCATTATTTCCTCAAATATTCTTTCTGTCCCTTTCCATTCTCTTCTCCTTCTGGGACATCGATAATGCATATGTTTGTGTGTTTCACGTTGTCATTCAGTTCCCTAAGATCCTGTTCCTTCTTATTTTTTTTTTTTAAGATTTGTTTTACTTATTTATTTTTCCCCACCCCCTTGTTGATTTGCATTTGCTGTGTCTGATTGTTGTGTGCTGGTCTTCCTTCCAGGAGGCACCATGAACTGAACCCAGAACCTCTGATGTGGGAGGGAAGTACCTAATCACTTGAGCCATCTCTGCTCCCTGTTTTTTTGTGTGTGTGTCTCTCATTGTGTTTTCCTTGTGTCTCTTGTTGCATTATCTTGTTGTGTCAGCTTGCCATGCCTGCCCATTGCATCAGCTCACTGTCATGCTCATCTTCTTTAGGAGGAACTGGGCACCGAACCTGGACCTTACATATAGGAGGTGGAAGCTCAATTGCTTGAACCACATCTGCTTCCCCTTTTTCCTTTTTTCCCATTCTTTCTCTTTCTTTTCTCCTATCTTTTCTACTTAAGATGTTCTGTCCTCAAAATTACTAATTCTGTCTTTGAGCAATTAAATCTGCTGCAATGTGCCTCTAATGTATTTTTAATCTCATCCATTGTGACTTACATTCAAATAAGCTCTGTTACTTTTCTTTGCAGGCTTTCAAATTGTTCTTTATGCTCACCCACTGTCTTTACTGTCCTTCAATTCTTTGAATTGATTTAGGAAATTTCTTTGCTTATCATTGATTAGTTGTCTTAAATCCTGTATCTCATCAGGATATTTGGTTTGTTACTTTGCTTGGGCCACCTCTTCCTGTTTCCTAGAATGGCTTTGCACCCCAAAATGGCTTGTAATTTTTTGCTGATGTCTAGGCATCTGAATATGTTGGTGAATTTTCTCTGTTGGTCAATTTCCCTCTCTTACCTACTGTTTTTTCCACAAAACCTGTTTTTTCCACAGCTGTTCTTTGATATTTGGTTCAATGTATTCTGAGTCTTTAAAATTGCCTAGGTTAATTTATCAAAATTGGGCCAGGGACTCACTAATGGGGTGCAAATTTTCTCCCAGGTGTTGGGGTAAAGAGAGACCTACAGGCAGCTTTTCTGTTTGCACTTTCCGGCCAGCCGGCAGATGGTTATCATTGGTGAACGTTTCCAGGGAGGTGCTTCTTTCAATCTCTGCTTTCCTGTGTTTCTGTTCTGGCCAGAGCCAAGATTCAAAGCGGGCTCTGCTGGCTGAGTTCACTGAAGAGAAACCATTCTCCACCCTCTGATGCTCCCTCCCTCTTCCCTTGTAACAGCTGACAGGGAGGAAGATGTCTGTTCCCTTCTCACTTGGCTGCAGTGAGCCAGGGGTTTTATCCAGACTTAATTTCTCGAGGGTGGGGGCCTGCTGTGTGGGTTTAGTGACTCTCATTTGCTGTTTTGGCTTCTTCATCTCTCTGTCTCTCACCCTCATGGGGCTTGTGCAGCTCTGTCCTGGTCTGCTGATCCCCAAAGCAGGTCCCTCAGATAGTTTTTTGCCCTTTCTCCATTGCTTTTGTGAGAATTGAGCCCTGCTTGCCTACTCTGAAGCCATCTTCCCAGAACTCTCATAACTCTTCATGCGTTTTTAAATGTTGGTTTGCAGGCTATCTTGACTGGAGGATTTTATTTTTCTTTCCCTTTCTTTGGGCTTCCCTCCCCAGACCAGATATATTGCAGTTGCTTCTACCCAGCTCCCAGAACCCCCATACCAGAGTCAGTTTTTTTTTCTTCAAGTTAATGGAAGCAAGTCTTTATTAAGTAACTTTTAATATCAGAACAGAGCCAGGTTTTTTATTGGTGGCTCAGGTGTCCTGCCATATAGTGGCCCTGGAATACAGCAGAGAAGTTCACTGAGCCAGTGGGTGGATTGGCTCAACCCTTCTGATTTATTGCAGTTACATGTAAGGAAGATCTTTAAACAGGATGTCCAATAATGGAATGGCTGCCTCATAGAGTGGTAAGCTCCTGGCTCCAGGAAGGATTCTAAGAGAGGCAGCATCCTTGAGTCTTGGAAATAGGATTTCTGCATTGAATTAGAGGCTCAAATTAGAGACTAGTATGATATTATGGGGAGGGGCTTGAGCTGTTTGGATTCTTCAGGGAACAACACAACACACTGATAGCATCATAATAATGATGTTGAGGACTCACTTAATATTCAATTCACTGTATTAGTGTTAACTCTTAATCTCCATCACAGACTTACACGGTGGGTACTGTGATTATCCCCATTTCGCTGATAAGGAAATTAAGACAGGGAAGTCTGGTTACTTGCCAAAGCCAGTTTTAAAGTGGTGGAGCTGGGGTCAGGATTCAGGCTTCTGACTCCAGGTTTTGTGCTCTTAGCCCTTACACTATCCTGCCTGCTGTCAGAGTCTGAGCTACAGGATTCCTCCCGCTTGTGACAGCCAGAGCTCTGTGAGGAGGGGTCTCGAGCACTGTGGGGCTTCTTCAAGTCAAATCAATGTTTATAGAGGGATGCTCAAGACTTTCAGTCATAGTTTAATGGCCCCAGACCACGCGAGACAGCTTTCAGTCAAATGGGACCAGCGGCTAAGAGGTCATCTTTCCAGAAAGAAGTCCATTTGCTTCTTTTTCAAATGGACTTTTACCACTCTTGTTGAGCTTTAAAAATGTCAAGTGAAGCTTTTTCTGACAGAGTGGTTTTCCTCCCACAATCAGGTTAACATGTTCTCTCCACTGAGTTTCTCCCAATCCTGAAGTGGGGGGGAGGGTGTAGAGGGGGGGTTCCCATAGAGAACATGGGGAGAAAGACACAGCCTCCAAATGCCTCTCCCCTTTTGGCTACATTTTAATTTTATAAAATATAATATAGTAATGATCAATGCTAATTTTCAGATACCTCTGGTGTTCACATATATACAAGTACATATACAGACCAGCAAAATATTCACCGGGCAATGTGTACTCCTGCAGTCATGTCATTTCTAAGAAACGTTTCCTCATTTCCCCTTATCACCATCTTTTACCCATATGGGAGCTGCCAGCGTCTCCTCACTTCTAGTATCCACACAGCCCCATTGCTCTTGGCTATTCACGGTTGGGGCCGCCCCTCTGTCCTCACGCCACAAGCCTCTTCACGAATCCCTCTCCACACCGGAGGGGGTGCCATCTCTGTAGCCCCCACACAGCCAGGGCGAAATGATGGCTGATTCTTTGTGTCACAGAGGCAGCCAGCCGTTGTCCCTGATGAAAACAAAGCAATCTCATCACATGCTCAGGGCGGGCGGATTCCCCCAGGAAAGGCACTCTTTAGATCCATCAGTTGTCCAAGCCCCAATTGCTTCCTGGAAGCAAACTCCACCTGCATCCCAGCCAGGCGGCAAATTTTTTTTCTTTCCTGTAAATATACATCCCACAGGGGCAAAGGAACTCACGGCACATATACATTTTATTTGCTAGTTTGGAAAAAGAAGGAAATTATTATTTAAGATATTTTAACTCAACAGCCTCTTCAGTCAAAAGCCATGTAAATAATCCAATGATCTATTATCTCATTTTTCAAATGAAAAAGCAACGTTCACTTATAAAAATGTACTGATTGCTTATCCTAAATGCAAGGCACTGTTTTACTCATGGAGCTGAAATGGTGGACATGGGCCCCTTCTTCCTGGAATGATACGGCTGTGGGCATGTGTGTGCTCGCACCGAGTGTGTTGAGTGGAATCCTCCTAGGGACCTCGAGAAGCATCCTTGGACCTACGGTTTGGCAGCTGATCAGTGGTCAGTCACGGTGCTAGGTTGCTAGGAAGCCAATGTGCACAGTCCTGATCTGAGTCCTCTTCATTACTTTGGCCTGACCCTGATTGGGCTGACTTTAGGTCAGGATTGGTAAATACATGGCACACCTCACCCTTCAGTCCAGAGCTAATCACAGATACGCTTTCCCACTGAATCCAGAGGTAACCTCAGCATCCTTCTTAACCTAGCTCTCTAGGCAGCAATTACCAAACAAATGGAGGGTTGGTCATTCTGGTGTATCTCCCCAACCCAGATTCCCAGCCCTGTGCTGGGGGTGTGGCTGTCTTCTGAGAGCCTCTTGGCTTGTCCTTTTCTCAGTCCTGGCTGTGTTGCCCAGAGTTGGGCAAGAAGGCAAGAGGGTCAGTCCTGGTAAAATGGAAGCAAACTTCGATAAATGGTCAGTGACTAGTTACTGGACTTCTGGATTCTGTTGTTTCACCTGCCCCATCTTTATATTCCCTCTCAGTTTTCCCAGTGAAACATTTACCAAGCATTTACCAAACACCTACTTTGTGACAAGGAGGAAAAACAAAGTATCACTGTTCAAGGAATTCACATTCCAGTGGGTGAAACCTCCAAGTACCTTGTCAACCACAGAATATCATAGAAAGTGCTGGGTCAACAGATGATCTGACAAAGTGCAAGGTGAACCTGGAGGATGGGCAGGAAAATCTACAGGCGGTTGGGCAGTGGAAGGTCTGGGGTAGGTCTCACAGAAGCGGTGGAGCTAGTCCTGGTCCCTGAAGGTGCCAGAAAGGGAAGATCTTGGCACTTGCCTCTTCAGAGTCCAGAAAAGAGAGGCTCCTCTAGCTTTTTCCTGCTGCCCTCTAAAAACCAGTTTTTGTTTAAAGATCTACCTTTTTCACTGGTGCCTGACACAAATGATTCCTTCTCCAGAGAAGCTGAGCTTCCTCTGGAAAGCTTTCATGGAAGGTCTTGCCTTAACATAACCCATTAATCTTCTCACACAGTAATGGGGTAGGTGGGGGTTCATCCTGCCCTGGGAAGCAGTCACAACAGCCTGCTGAGAGATGACGAGGGCACAAGCGACAGCAAAGGCCATCAGAATGGAGCGGAGGGGGCTGGGGCGAGGAGGTCAGGTACAAGACTTGTCCAAAATGAAGCCAATTTCATCACGCAGGAAGCTGAAGGAGCCAGTGTGACTTCCAAGAGTCTGACTTAAGGACCTGGGTGGGCGGGGATTGCATTTACTGCATTGGGAGCCCAGGAGGAGCTGGAGGTAATTTGGGGGAGAAGAATGGCTTCAGTTGATCATATTTTTGGCTCTGAGACACCTACGGGGCATCCAAGAGAGGTCATTCCACTGGCTGCCTGACTTGGTTTTCTTACGTTCTGCTTACCAAAATCACAGGGAGCCAGTGTCCTGCCAGGGGCCGTTGTTTCCCTTCCTCTCTGCTGGGCTTTCTCCAGTCCCTTGCCCTCAGGCGAGAGAGAGGGGCCAGCAAAGCAGTCTGCCGGGGCTCCCTGGGCAGGCTCTTAACGCAGCAGGGTCCTTCAGATGTTCCCTAACTGACAATCCCGGGCCCACCACCTGTCAGCATCTGTTCATGGAGACACAGCATCACAAGCTCTCTGGACTGGAAGGGACCTTTGAGGGCATCCATTCCAGCCTAGTGTGGGCATTTTCAGACCCTTCTGATAATTGAAGAGTTCCTTCTCTTATTGTGCTGGCAGTGTTTTCTTCTGACTTTCCCTTACTATACTGTTAGAGACATGGTCCACCTGTGGGCCTCCTTCTTAAGGACATGCATGCTGGGTCTTTTTTTTTTTTTTGTGGCTCCAGCAGTGAGGGACATGATGAGGCCGGATATGGGAGCACAAGTTCTTTTTGTCCTTCACACTATAGCTATGGGAATGGTCTCCATGGTTACAGCAGCTTCTCAGAGGGGTCTAGATGTTCATTTTCTTTTATTTTTCTAAATACCTAATTTAGGAATAATCTGTTTAGGTAACCCTGCTGGAAAGTTTCCACATGTATATGAATATCAAAAATATATATTTATATATTATTCAAAACAAAAAAAGGTTGATATGCATTTTTGTACATTTTTTCCCCTCCCACTAAACAAACAAACAAATAAAAAGAAGTTAGGATTGACTTAAAAATTTTCAAGTTAAATAAAACTCAATGAAAGAAACAGCCTTCATGTTCTTTCAAAGGCATGTAAGCCGTAGAGGGTATGGAGCTGACCTAATTAAGTTCTCTTTAATGTGAAATAGCTATTTGTCTGACATCCCCTTTGCATCTCACCACCACATTCAAATTGCTGGGACATTGATTTATTTTTCTAGGGCTCTCTTTGAACATGAAAGTGTTTTTTTTTTACTATTTTTTCCCCCTTTGTGAGAGCAGTGATAAGAATGGATCGATAATTACATTGTTGGATAAAAATGAATATAAATTTTATTGAAAAACACTACCAGAGACAATGTGGGGGAAAGCATACATCTCAACAGCCACTGGCCCACACAACTCGATGCACACATTATGAAAAGTAATCACATCTTAAGATTTCCAATTACACCAAATGAAGAAAAAAATCAGAGACCTCAGATAAACTGATGTGGGACACAGATGCACACCACCTTCGAAAACTTTGCAAACGATGTGGCACTATGGTTAATTCACTGCGGATGAACCAGTGTCTTTCAAGGATGAACTGGTTTGAAGAGAACTTAGTCCTTCCCGTTAGCTTGGCACCTAAAACCCCAGGCCACTGGGAAAACTTTCCTACTTTTCAAGTCTTGTGAGAAAGGATTTCACAAGCTTTCTTGGCAACTCGTCCCTCCTGCTTAACAACAGGAAATAGCGCTTTATGTCTGACCTAAGTCCTTCATGCTTCAGTTAATCTATTTATTTCTTTTTAATCTCAGCAGGCTGTGAGGAGTTTGTCCTGGTGGGACAATGTAACATATGGGGAACTCACAATGATCATAATCAGATTGAAAATGGAGTCCAGCTGTGCTGATGGTGGTTCTGAAACAAGCTGAAAAGAAGTTAATTGCAGTTGGGGTTGGAGGCTCTCTGGCCCACACTCCCCCGCCCTTGCCAGCCTTTTGTGGGCAAATGGTCTTGGGGTTTGATCAGTTTCAAGCCTTCATTGGCATAGTAATGAATGTGGTCAAAGCTGTCCATCCAGTCATGTGCCCAGTGTTTCTGTTTCAAGAAGAGATTTCTGGGCAAGATACTCTGAACATCCCACATCTTCTCACCATGCCAGGCAGTCCCCAAGGCTCCTCTCACAGCTTGTGCGTGGCAGAGATGCGCTCCGTGTACCAGTTAGGAAACGCTGAAAAGTGTGGTCATGCAGCCGCGAGAAAGCACCCAGTGAATTTAACATAAACATCTCAACATTATTTTTCAAGTTCGGCGTAGAAACCAGGGTGAGAAGATCCAGCCTCGCTGACGTTTGCAGAGCCTGCACTTCTGCACTTCGTCCACCAGGGGGCACCCATGCCTTTCCACCAGCAACTAGGACCGGTCCTCGATGGGGAAACAAAGATGAGATTTGAATAAAAGACTTCAAAATGCAACACTGAATCTCTACCCTGAGCAGCATGCATGTAAAAATTCATGACGACTGGATTGCATTTCATGTATTTCTACTTCCGTGTAAAGAAATGTAGGTGATGTTCTGTGTCTACAGCTGTCTTTACAAAGGAGGTGCCTGGTTAAATGACGGAGCAGGATGAGAAGGCGAGGCCTCCCTCTCCAGCTCTTGGGGCAGCTCCGACTTTGCCGGGTGGCATCCTCTGCATGCTACAGAAAGTACTGATGAATTAAATTGTTTTTTCATTTTTCTTTACAGCTGCGAGTGGCTCTCAGCAGGATGCACTGTGATGTCCGCCGTGACAGCTGGCTCTGGGTTCAGCAAGCGACAAGAGTCACGGAAGGCGTTTATTTTGACAAAACACAGAACATTTCTTTCAGTCCATAAAATCAAAGGTGTGAGAAAAGGCTGTTTCCCCTTATTTCCCTCTGATGCACAGGATTTCCGCATCTGGGATCTTTGTGCATTTTTCAGGCAGGAGTGACATAGTGTAGAGCAGCTGGGTGGCAGAGCCTGGCAGAGGGCAGCTCAGTCCCGGGGGAGCACTCCCTCCGTGCTTGCAGCCAATAGAGGATGGGCACCCCTGGGGCATGGCTCTGGGCCAGGCCAGGTCTGTGCTGGGTGGTCCTGGGGACTTTTGGAGGAGGGTCCCCACAGGCATGATGGGCTAATGGGTCTGGAGCCTTCAGACAGGCCTGGGGGGCTGGGAGGCTGCTGCTGCCGCCATCCAGGATGGCAGGGCTGGGTGCCCTTGGTTAACCCCTGAGACCCATGGGCTGGTCCTGGCTGTAGCTGAGTCTGGGGGCCTTTGGAGCAGCCATGGTGGGGCAGGTGCTAGGCAGTGCTGGCTCTCAGGGGTGGGGACAATGACTTAGGCAAGGGCTGCAGAGCTGGTGAAGGCCAGCAGGGATCACCCCTTCGGGGAGGGTGCTGCAGCTGCCACTCAGGGCTTTTCTCCATCCTTCTCTCGTGACTGCCCTTGCTGGAGCAGGCCTTTTCCCGGTTGCCATGACAACGCCGCAGGAGGTGCTGCTGTGGGCCAGCTGGGCAGCCCAGACTTCTCAGGCCTGAGCAAGCAAGGGGCCCTGAACTGTCCCCACAGAAAGCAGGGCCCTGGGGTGGGGGTGGGGGGTCGGTCTCTCTCTTCAGAGCAAGGGAGGAAGGGAGAAGGGTTAAGGCTTTTTCTCAGGGACAAGCCCCCAAACTGCTCTGCAGCAGGTTGAGGTCCCGCAGCCGTGGTCTGGGGCAGGCAGGGCCCCCTTATCACGCTAGCCTCTCCGGGGCTGCTGCATTTGCACAACTCACTTGCCTGACTGCCTGCCCAGGCCTTTTTTTTTAAGGCTATGATAGACAAGGCCCCTGAAGGGCCCAGCAGGCCTGCTGAGGCTCCTTTTAACGGGCACAGGCAGGGCCCTTGGACAGAGCTAATGGCCCTGCCTGCTCCTCCCAGGAGCAGACTCAGAGCTCTTGTACCCTTATGCTCGGGCTGCCCCATCCAGGACACCCAGGAGTGGGCTCTGTCTGAGTTTTGTTTCGGCTCCTCCTGGCACCTTTCCTGGCTGCCACGTCCCCAGCTGTCCAGAGGGCACTTGTGAGTCTGGTAGCTTCTTGTGCACACCTTCTTTTTCCTAGGGCTCTTGGAGAGCAAGAGGAGGCTAAGGAAGAGGCAGCAGGAATGGGGAAGGTGGGCAGGTCTGGGAAAAGAGGATGGTTCCACATTCCCCGGGACCCAGGAGCTGGCGAGAAACCCTTGAAGGGGCTCTATTCGAGGAACCATAGCCTTGCAAATCATGTCCCTCTTGGGCATGGGGGAGAATTTTTACACCATCAAGTGAAAAGCTTTCAGCCTGGGCACTGTTCTTGCTTTCCCACATCAACCCTATAACAACAGCAGCATTAATATGAGAAGGGGACATGGGGGGGCAGTGGACTACAGTTTACAATACCTTGTATTTACATAGCACCTTTTTCTTCCAAAGGGCCTTTACCTCAGGCCCCTCAGCCATGGCCACTAGAACGCAAACCTCAAACCTCGCAGCTGAGTCAGAGACCTAGAAGTGGTTTCAAGTGGACGTCTCTAGTCCGGGTCTCTCTGCGCTTCCCCTGGGCAGACATGGCCTTGGCACCCTGAGAGGTGCGGCAGGGGCTGGGGGCCAGGAGCTCGGGCCCTCACTGGGCATTCACTTTATATTTGAGGATGTAGGAGTAGAAGTTGTGGTTGGCATTCTCCAGCACCATGACGTAGACTTCCTGGCAGCCGGCCGTGCTGCAGCTGCCCTCCCAGTACCCCTCGTGGTTCAGGGTCAGGGGCCACGTGTCCTGCCCCTTCACCAAGGCTTTGGCGATGCCGTGCAGCTTCAGTTTGAACGGGACGTTCCGGTTGGCAGGAAGCACCCCCGACAGAGGCTCCAGCAGCTCATTGTCCTGCCCCCAGTTGCCGAAGCTCTCCGGGAACATGGGCCAGTTCACTTTGGTGTTGGTGCAGCACAGGAGGTAATTGAAGACGAAGACGTAGTTGCCTGGTTCCTGCCTCTTCTTGACAAAGATCTTGAGGGCGAACTTGCCGGCATGGGGCAGCTGCACCTTCAGCTCTGTCCGCTTCTCCCGCTGCATCTGGAAGATGTAGCGCCGCTGCGTCTCCTCGGTGACGGGACCGTCGTCGCCGTGCAGGGAGGCCAGGACGCTGACGCCCTCCTCCACGCCGAAGCTGATGCAGCAGCGCCCGTCGCTGGTGTAGATGACAGGGTGGGGATGCGAGGGCTTCACAATGCCCATCTGCTCCGAGAACCAGCTGGGGCCCACGGGCTGGTGCAGCTCAGCTGGCAGGCGGGCCCCTACGTCTGCGCAGTTGCACTTAAGCGTGTACTCCAGCACCGAGCTGTAGATGTCGGAGCCGCCTTTGGCGAAGATCTGCAGCTTGTGGGTGCCCATGGTTGGGGGGTACACCTCCAGCTTCATCCCATTCTTCCGGAGGCTCAGCAGCCCATGCTCCTGCTTGCCGTTGAGCATAAACATGAAGAGCGTGGGGGCGCAGCTCTCAATGGTGACTGTGGCCTTCCCGTTCACTGTGGAGAGAAAGCAGAACCAGGTGGGGCGGCGCCAGTGGTGTGCTGGTAAGTGGCTTAACAACAGGCTCTCTGGGGTGCGGACGCCCTGATCTGCAGTGTCTGCCCATGTCCGCAGGATGAATACCTTCACCACGTCCGATTTTAAGCCACCGGAGTGATGTCGGTGAACACAGCACTGCTGCACCCCTGGAAGACTCCCTCTACCTCCCGCAGGTGGGTGTCTTCGAGAGAGCTGGGCGTCTCAAGGGAAGATTTGCTCCCACCTGACTCACGCTAGATGGCGGCTGCCTGGAGGCGGAGCTCAGTTCCGGGGCAGGGAGGGCCCATGTCCTTTGCCCACCTCCTCGGAGCCTCAGGTCTTGCTCTCACACTGCTCCCTCTAGCATCTGATCCTGTCGTGTCAACAGCAATCACACCTTCGAAGCTGACTGCAATGGCTTCACTCCTGGAGACCATGCTCAGGGGTGGGGTGGCTTCCTTGCTCCCCACCCACCCCCTGCACTTCTCACACAGGTCTATCTCAGCGCCATTTCTGGAGTGGAAGAGTCAGTGCCTGCCTGGGAGAGAGTTTTGCATCCACGCTCCCTGTGCCTCTCCCCTGGTCCTGCTGAAACAGCACCCCCCTCTGCTCTGCTCACTGCTTGTTGAAGACAGGCAGTCATTTTCCTACTCTGCGGTCTGTGAGCTCTTGCCTGCCTGTCCTCCCTGCTTTGCTTTGCTTTTCTCTCGGAAGCCAACCCCCTGCCCCTAGTCCCAGCCAAGCTCCCCGGCATCTGACATGGATGAGCACAAAGGACGGAGCCGGGCTGCCTGGTCTGTGCTCACTACTAACCTTTCCTAAACCTGGGCTCCAGTGCTCCTGCCGAGGAGGCAGAAAGCCATGCCTGGATGTGGACTTCGGAGACTTTCAGCTACTGTGCCATGAAGCTCTTGATTCAGACTGCTCAGCTACTCCATTCCTTGCCAACTTCCAGTTCCGGGAGTGCAGCAGGGTCTCAGCCCCTCCCATCTGCCTCCCTCATGGGGCTCCTTCATCTTGCAAGACTTCCAAGTCACTGCCCATGCCTCACCCACCCTGTCCTCTCAAACTCCTCAAATAAGCCACCCTCCATTTCCTCTCCACCAGGAGCTCTCTGAAATCTGGAAGGTTCTCCGCCCTTGAAGGATCTCCGCTGGTGGCCCCCCTCCCCTTGTGTCCACACGCCCCGGGGAGACCCCCTGCCCTGGTGTCCACATGCCCTTAGCCTGGCCCTCCTCCCACCTCTCTGACCCGTCTCTTCTCCTCTGCCCATCTCCTTTCCCTTATGCTAACTGTGCCTTCCTCCTGCTTTAGGGCTATTTTCTTTCTCTACACTCTCTCACCATTGCCTTCAGCCGCCTTGGGGGGCATTTGTCCCCTGGTAACCTCCAAAGGACATTGACCAAGAACAAGGGCCTTAAACCCTCCCTTCCCTCACGCCCTCTTCTAACCCAGGGCAGCCTGCAGAGGGAAGCTGTCTCCGCTCTCCACTCCTCCTGTCCTCCCGCCTGTCCATTTTGCACCAGAATTGGCCGTGAGCAAGTCTGTCCCCCGCCCCCAGGTCCAGATCCTTGTGCAATTCACCTTTGAGGCAGGAGTTGCCACTGGGGGCTTCTGAGAAGGGGTCCAGCCGCCTGTGCTCCCACCCCTCCGTGGCTTGCCATCAAACTGGAGACCCGTGGAGAGGTGGGTCTCTCGGGGGGGCTGTTCTCAGAGACCCTCCAGGCCACCCTTCTCTATGCCTCAGGCCCACACATGCACCCTCCCCTCTGCTTGCAGTGCTCGTCTCTCTCCACCCCTTCCACGTGGCTAAGGTAAAGTCACGACTGCAAAGAAGCCTCTCCCTGGAAGCCTCTCTCCTAGCCCCTGGATCCTCTTTTTCAGTGTTCACATCTGACCCCTGCCGGCTGTGGGCTCTATGGGGAGGAGGCCAGACCCATCTCATTTCCTGCCTTGTCCCAGAGCCTGGCCAGGGGGAAAGGGGAGGTAGGGGGCTGGCGAGCCCTGGGCCCCTGACAGAGCTCCCTCCCTCCTCCTGCCCTTACAACTCTGCTCTCTCTCTTCCTCTCCGTGCCTTTCACCTCCCCTTCTTGGTGTCTTCTTCCTTCTCCTCCCTTTTGCCCATGTCCGTTTCCCTCCTTTCCTTCCTTCCCACTCCCACCCTAAATCTAACCAGGTCACAACAAATAGGTATCCTTTAAATACCTATATCACAATATGCAAGCAAGTTTTATATTACTATACATTAAGGAATCTGGTGTGTACATCTTTATGTCTCTTGGAAAAGCAAACTCCTCCCAGCGGCATTAGTTCTATGTTGGTGCGGACTGGTCGATTCCTTCCCGTGCTTGCACGCCCACAACAGACAGACCAGGCTCTCCATCTGATGGAAGCTCAGGAAGCGGATTCTCAAAGCCAGCAAGCTCAGGCTGTCATTTTAGCAGCAGGAGCTGCCAGGTATTTGCGGTTTTAAAAAGTGAGCGCTGAGCAACCTGGTGAAGGAAACCATCGTGAGGTGGGAGGGACAAGTCAGCTGGAGCTGACTAGGGGGCACCCACGCCCCCTGGCTGCCCCCTCACCCCGGCTCCTGAGCCCACGCACAGGCCACCTGGGCTAACAGTCATCCTGAGCTCGGGGCCCTCTGTCCCGGATGCGTGGAGGCCCCTGACGGCAGAGATGGTGCCGACAGGCAGTTCTTTGCTGGGGGGTGGAGAGTGCGTGGACCAGACCTTCCTGTGAGCCTGGGTTGCATGCTTAGCCCTGAGCCAGGGGTCTTGGAGATGTGCAAGACACAGTTCCTTAGACAAAGCCCTGTGAAGCCCAAGACCAAGTTCCACAGAGTGAAAATACATCCAGCTGCCCATGGGGAGGTAGGGGACTACTAAACTCACTGCCCAGCTCCAGGGAAGCCGCTGGACCAGACTGGACCCTGCCTCCAGGAGGGAGGGGGATAGAGCAGAGTGGAGTTGAGGGAGGCCGTCAGAGCCAGCATGTGGCCCCCTAACTCTTCTCCAGGGTGGCAAGGGAGGGGTACTGTGTTGACCAGGCCCCACTCTCTGGAGAGTTGCCTTCGTGTGGGCATCCTGGTGCTTGGAGGCTGGTGCTTGCTGTGCCCCTTCCTGAACTCTGCTCCCATTTCCTGGAACATGTCCACACCCCTCTGCCAGCCAGGCCTGCTCTTCTCCTTCTCCCAAGTCCCAGCTCAGCAGACACTCCCTTGGGAAGCCTTCCCGAACCCTTAAGGTGGGACAGTCCCCATCTGTCCAGGAGACCCCTGCCCTCCCTAGTCAGACCACAGAGGCACAGTTACCGGTTCTGATGGGCAACACGTGCTCTCGGCCAGGCGTTGGGAGAGCGCAGCAGGCTGGTCAGCTTCTGTGGGGCCCTTGAACTGTGGGGGTATGTGCAGCCAGGGCTGAGAGACCATCCCTGCTGTGTGGGCTGAGAAAGACTCCCCCAGCTCCGGGTCCTCCACGCTGGCTCCCGTGCCAAGCCTTAGGGGAGCCGGCGCCTTCTTGGCCCACACTGGTGAGGCCTGCATCCTGCCGCGATGGCCCGGCGGCCTTGGCTGTCCCAGTAACCCCTGTGGACACGACAACGTCCGGGCCTCACGCCGGGCTCACAGGGGCTCACGTGGGGCAGTCTATGCGTACGGGCTCCGGGCTTACCTGTTCTGATGACGGAAGTCTCCGGGTGGGCGCTCAGCATCCCCTTGTTGTAGAACTCACTCTTGTGATACATGTTGTTCTCAAACTGCCTCAGGGATTGAGGAGGCTTTAGCAGTTGCCAGTTCTTGTTGTCCGGGAAATGGTCCTCGATGAACAGTGCGGGATGGGTGAGGAAGTAGAACTCGTTGTAGCTGGCGTGGAGAGAAGGCTGGTCAGCCACCGCCTGTGGGGAGCTGCCGCCGCTGAGAGGTCTGCGGGGCCCTCGCCCTACTCTCCCAGGGGTGTCCCTCGGGGCCTTCTTTAGGCTAACACACCCAGAGAAGGGGTTGTGCTGACACCCCAAGGGGAAGAGGCACCATCTCTGATCCTTGGGGGCTGCTTCCAGAAACAGGAGCCAAAGCAGGGTCCCTGCCCCCTCTGTGAGCAGACCACAGCCTGCAATGAAAGGCCCCCAGTGAGC
>JAQZBX010058825.1:0-17658 GCA_029593785.1 Cabassous unicinctus
AACCTATTTTCTGAGATAGAAGTCCTCTGGAAATGGAAACGCAGAACAAAAAGATCGAGATCTAGCACAACATTCTCATTATGGTTATCTGTAATTCCTTACTTACATGCCTAAGATTTTATATATCCTGACTATCATCATAATATCCTAAAATATTCCAGATTAGAAAAACAACAGTGATAAAAATTCTTTGTACAGCACAGGAGAGCCTCCCAATGTGCGTCCAACTGACCTCTCCAGCCTCATCCCCAGCCTAAAATCCAGCTACACCTTGAGTCAGTGTTGCCCAGATTGGCAAGACTTGAGTTATTTTCTCATTGCAAAGTAGGTCATGTATATGTAAGAAGCACAAAAAATTTATCTGTGCAGGTTGAATAATCATAACAAAGTGGAGTGTGAGCTGTGTACCTACCACCCAGCTGAAGCAGTAGAATATCACCAAAAACTCAGAAGCAGAGGGACCCACTTATCCTGACTTCTGTGATAATCCTCCCTTGTTTTCCTTCATATTTTAACTACCTGTTTATGTAGGTAAATGACAGCCTGTTTTGTTTTGCCTGGGTTGAAAACTTTATGTAAATAGACTCATTCCAGTGTGTTTTTTTTCCCCAGGTCTTGTTTTTTTTGTTTAATATGCTTTGGGGAGGCATCCATTGATATGTGTGGGAGTAGTGTATTTTTCATGACTGTATAGTATTCCACTGTACAATTCTTTCAAAATGTATTTATTTATTCATCCTTCTGGTGATGGGCATTTTGACTGTTACAAGTGATTCTGCTACAGACATCCTGTGTATGTCCCCTGGGGTTCACGGGCAAGCATTTCTCTATGGTCTGTTTGCCAGTAGAATCACTAGATAGAGTATGAACACGTTCAACTTTACCAGGTAATGACAAATAGTTTTCCAAAAGAGGTTGGAACAATTTACACTCCCACCTACAGTGGATGAGCATTCCTTTGTCTCTCAATCCTCACCAACATTTGGTAAATGTCAGACCTTTTAATATTTGCAATCGAAACAGTCTGTCATCATGGTTTTAATTATCTGATTATCGATGAGGCTGAGCACGTTCCTGTGCATTCATGAGCCCTCTGGACCATGCTGGTCTGTACTGCCATGACTGTGTACCTCCTGGGCTCTCACCTGGCATATCTTTTCTCTCCTCTCTGCCTGGTGAGCTCCTACACGTTCTGCAACACCTAGTTCAACAGGGCCTTCTGGATGAAACTGTCCTTCCCTCTGGGTTCCCACAGCCCTGGGCTTGGTTGCCTCACAGTTGGCACAGACCCTTATCAACCTGGGCTGGCGTAACCTGTTTCCTTGCGTTTCTGCAGACAGATGACAGGACCCCAAAGCAGGGAGAGCCCCTTATTTTTCTCCATTTCCATTGCTCAGAACAATGTCTGGCCCAGAGCAACTACCCACTGTGTTCACTGAATGATTGCATCAGGTTTAGGGATAAACTTACACAGCACAGAATAGTTTGGGTTTAGGTGGAAAGAAAGCTCGTGTTTAGATAACAAGACAGATCTGTACATCCAGCCAGCTCACCTCGTACATCCAGACTAGTACACAAAGCCCATCTCTCTGGGCTCCCAACTTCCCCTTTCCACCTTCTGCTTTGCTCTCCTCTGGCTCCTAACATTGCCTTGTTCTTACCTCTGGGAATCATACTTGCCCGGAACACTGAGTCCCAGCACTCCCTCCCTCAGGCAGGCCCTTCACCAAGTCCTTGCCTCTCTTGTGCATGTTCTTTCCATTCCCTCTGTGACCATCCCTGGACCCTTACTGACCCAGTCCTGAATTACGACAGCAGCCTCCTAATTAGATGTCCTGCTCCCAGTCACCCCCATTCACATCCATGCTGGCAGAGACCTCACCTTTACCATGTACCACTGGCCAACCACAGGCAGTTAATGGCTCTCCTCATACAGCTGACTCATCCTTATCCCACACCTTTGCCCTCTCCCCATCCTCTTCACCTATGCAGAAGTCCCCCCAGTGCAACAGGCTCTGCTCTAAAGCCTTCCCAGGGGGCTCCAAACACTGGGACCCTATTAAGGCGTCCATGGATGATGTGGCCAAGCTGGAGAGAACCAAGAAGAACCTAAGTGCAGAACAGGTAGGAGGTCACAGGTAGGGCCAAAAGTAGTGAGGCTCAGGACAAGAGAAAGCAGCTCAAATTCCCATGAGGAAGTAAGGACCAGAAAGACTGGTCTAGTCTGCTAGGCTGCTGAAATGCAATATACCAGAAATGGGTTGGCTTTTACAATGGGGATTTATTACCTTATAAGCTTACAGTTCTGAGGCTGAGAAAAATGTTCAAATCAAGGAATCATCAGGCCATGCTTTCTCCCTGAAGACCAGCTACTGGCAATCCTGGACTCCTCTGTCAGATGGAAAGGCACATGGTGGCGTCTGTTGGTCTCTCCCTTCTCTTCTGGATTTCACTGCTTTCAGCTTCTGGTTTCCGGGGTTTTCTGTCTGTGCTTCTATGGGTTTCTCTCTGTCTCTTTCTCCATATTCATCCCATTGATAAAGGACTCCAGTAAGAGGATTAAGACCTACCCTGGGCCATACCTTAGTTGAAGTAACCTAATCAAAAGGTCCCACCCATAATAAATTTACACCCACAAGAATGGACCAGCTTTAGGAACACGATTTTCTGGGATACATATAGTCTCAAACTACCACAAGGACCCAAACACCAGAGGGATAGGCAGTTTCCCTAAGTCTCTAGCTCCAATGTTCTCACCATGAATTCTTGGGACATCATTGAGTGTACAGTACAAATTGTCAGGGACCAAGAACTCTGAAAAAGCCAGAGGGGAAAGAAACACACCCAAGGAGCATCTACTTTCCCTGCAGACTCCATGATCAGCTCTGTCTAATCCATTTTCTCAGTAGCTTCTCCTAGTAGTCCTTTGGCATAAGAAGCCTTATTACTCATTTTACAGATGAGGAAACTGAGCCTCTAAGAAATCAAGTTATTTGCTAGTAATCAGATGAGTCAGAACTAGCGCTCAGATCCACCTAACTTTGAATCTGTCTCTGTCCATTACACTACACTCTCTGAGAAATCATGCTCCTTATCCTGGCTTCATCACTCGCCAGCCATATGATTTCAGGCATCTCAGTAATCTCTCTGAACCTACTCTGCCTCCCTCCTAGGGCAGACAAGAGGATGAACGAGACAATGCGTGTGAACAGCATTTTTCAAAGTATAGATTACTGCGCATGGATGACCTCAAATCCTTTCTTGGAATGAGATATGAGTGAATAAACAAGAATGAATGAATGAATGGAATCCACAAATCAACTCTCTTTTACCCTTTCCTGTTTCATGGACTGACATCTCATCTCCTAGCTACGTAACAGGCATAGTCAGTGAGTTATGCTTCTTGGCAGTCCCCAAACTGCTCACTCCAGTGGTACCCTCAAGGGAAGAACTGAATCCTATTTATTGAATGCATAAATGACTGCATGATCATACTTAACACACACAGCACTTCCTTGTTACAGACCAGCATTAACATGCATGAAAGAGGAGATGGTCTTGATGGCAAGTTGGCTGTCCAAAGATCCATTCTCCCCTTCTTCCACAGTAATAGAATTTTAGCTGGACGGATGGCTGCCCAGATATAGACCATATTACCCAGCCTCCCTTGCAGCTAAGTGTGACCTTATGACTAAGTTATACCAATGGAATGGAAGTGAACTCCATTCACTTCCATATGAGTGGAAGTGAACACTGATGCAATATGAGTAGACGTGAATGCTGATGCAATGTGAGTGGAAGTAAACACTGATGCAATATGAGTGGAAGTGAATCCTAATGGAATGTGAGTGGAAGTGAATCCTAATGCAATGTGAGTGGACATGAATGCTGATGTGATATGAGTGGACATGAACGCTGATGTGATGTGAGTGGAAGTAAACATTGATGCAATATGAGTGGAAGTAAACACTGATGTAATATGAGTGGAAGTGAACGCTGATGCGATATGAGTGGTTGTCAATGTTGATACAAAATGAGTGGACGAGACTGCTGATGCTATATGAGTGGCTGTGAATGCTGATGTGATATGAGAGGACAAGAACATTGATGGGATACAAGTGGAAGTGAACGCTGATGCGATATGAGTGGATGAGAATGCTGATGTAATGTGAGTAGACGAGAATGCTGATGCAATATGAGTGGAAATATGCCATTTTCATGACACCTACTTAAAAACAATTTGCTTGCTTTCTCTTTCTCTTTCTCCCTCCCACAGTCTGGAACCCAGAGACAGCAATGACCCAGTTTTGGCCATGCAGAGGCAGACCACACCCTAAGGGATGCTGGAACAACAGGCTGGAAGGAACCTGGATCCCTGAATGACTGAGTGGAGCAGAATGATGCCACCAACTTGAACTGCTCACCTCTGGACTGCTAAGTGAAAGAGAAACAAACCTCTGTCTTATTTGAGCCACTACATTTTGGGGGTCTCTTGGTTATAGCACTCAGCCTAGACCTTAACAATTACAGAATCTCATTAATAAACACCTTCATGTAAGGAGCAGCCAGTTGACCTGGGTTCAAATCCAGGCTCTGCTACTTCCTAACACTATGACCTTGGACAAGTTCCTGAATTTCTCTATTTCCTCATCTGTGAAATGGGGATAATAATAGGACCTGCCTCTTGGGATGGTAGTGCGTATTAAATGATAAAGAATGTATAGAACAAAGTTAACTATTGTTCTTATCATTAAGTCAAAATGTTTTTCTGCCAGTAGAGTTCCAGCTGGGCCACCTCTGCTTAAGTCATCCTATAACAGATGAGTTGGCTCTTATGTTAGTCCCCTGTGGGGTTAGGTATGTGTCTTCCTGCTGTAACTGGTTTTACCATTCTCACGTTCATTTTAATGCAAAATCCGTGCTAGTAGGGACTGCCCAACTGGCTGGCTCCGGAACTTAATGCAGTGACAACAGGCTAAGATGTTGTCCTCCTGCCCCTCAAGGTGTCTAAGAATTGTAGCTAACAAGATTTCCTTCCACCTATATTTCCCCTCCTCTAAGCTCAGCTCAGCATCCCACATTGCTCACCAGGGGCCAGGTCAGCTATTGAAGAACCAGCTTCTGCTTACATTTAGAATCCAGGGTAATGTTTCAGAGTCGAGTTCAGGTGTGTGGAGCAGTTCCCAAAGCATCTCTTTGCTTAAAACAAAATACATCTATTGTCTAGACAACGTGCAGTCCCATGAAGGAGGTCAGGAGGTGGCTACGATTCCAATTTTGACCACCCAACCCGGGTTAACAGAAATGCATGTCACCAGCCTGACCCTCCATCTTGTCTCATTCCTCGGCTTCTTTGTTAAATAGACAGTTGTTGAGTGAGTTGTCTGGGCTAGGCACTAGTTTAGGCTCTGGGGCCACATCTGAATTAGATAAAGTTCCTACCTTTACGAAGCTTCTAGTCTAGCGCGGGAGCCAGAACAATTAACAAATGCATACACGCCAGGTTGTACAGAGGGCTATGGAGAAAAATGTGTCAGGGTCAGGAGAGAAAGGGATATTCTTCATCCCTCAAAACACAGAATTGCTTCAATACTACAATACTAGAGCTCCTGGAGTCTAAGAGTTTGCTCAAAGGAAACTTCACTAAATTAAGTGCACATCTTACTGCTTCCAATAAAATGCAAAGAGGACCGAACCACAGAGATCCACAGAGCTCCACCGAGACGGTGAGCAGCCCGGCAGTCCTCGTGGCAAAACTGCAATCATGAGCAAAACTGCAATCCCGGTTTCCCTAATTAGGTTTAATTAGGCTCTCCCACATTTTTCCTTCCTCCTGTAATCTCCTCGAGGTGCAGAAAATATCTGTCAGTTCCAGGGAAGTGCGATGGATAATTGCTTCATGAAAACTAGGTTAGAAATGTATATGGAAATGCTCATTCCTCCAACACCGGCTATCTCCTGCCTCAAAATAATTTCACGTGCTTGGAGGAAAGGCAACCTCCGGGAATGATTTATTTTTTAATCGCAAAGCAGTTCTGGGTTGTAAAAGGCCAAGAGATTAAGGCCCTTTATTAACATGCGTGATCTCTTCAGGGGCCTCTTCTTGGCCGCCTCGGAAAAGGTTCTTCTGCCAAAGGGTTCCTCGGAGGCCGGCGTCCAGATCAATATTCGGAACTGGCCTTCTGGGAAATCACTAATGGCCTGTGGAAGGCACATGGTGTGACTTTTTAGGGTAGCCCATTAATGAAGAGCATCACAGCTGTCCCCAGGTTCCGGAAAAGACAAGCTGAGGGGCCAGAATTTGGTATGACAAGCTCTACTTACACAAAAGACCCCTGAGCTCTCTTTGAAGATGCTTTTTTTTTTTTTTTTTAACTGCACGGCAGGAGGGCCTGTGCTTGCTCTTGTCTGGAGCAACAGGGAGCCCACCACCTCCAGGCCACCTGAAGAGGGTAGGAGGCAGGATTGGGCTCCAGTTGCTCAGGCGCCAACCAGACTCACAGCAAACCCACAGCCCATGCCCCCGAGGCGGACGACATCTGGGCTGTTTTCACTCTCCAGGCATGGTCCATGGGAAAAGAGAACAGCATATTCGACTCCACGATAAATTTTGAATCAAGATGTACACAGAGGGAAGCGGGTGTGGCTCAATCGATAGAGCTCCCGTTTACCATATGGGAGGCCCCAGGTTCGCTTCCCGGGGGCCTCCTTGTGAGGGCAGGCTGGCCCGCGCGGCGCGGTGGGCTGATGCAGCAGGACCTCACAGCAAGGGGGAGATAAGCAGACACGGAAAAAAACACACAGCGAATGGACACAGTAAAACACAAGCAGCAAGGGGGGGCATAAATAAATAAATCTTAAAAAAAAAAAAAAAAGATGTACACAGACACTGGAGCAAGGAAAAAACTCAAAAAGAGCTAGGCTCTTAGTACCTAGGAAGGATGTTACAAATCCTCCACCTTCATGAGCTGGGATGATGTGTCTCCACACATGAGTCTCTCAACCTGTAAGAGACCTCCGGCCCAGGGCTGCTCGGAACGATTTAAGGAGAATCGGGGACACCGCGTTAAATAACATTAAAGCACACGAAGGGAAAGTGCTTTATTCCCTGCTCCGCCTCCATTCAATCCTCTGGGGTTGCAAGAAAGTCTCACTTTGGGGGCTGGTATGGCTTAAACCCCTCTGCAACGCCAACTCGTCTCCATTTACAGGACAGAGAGGGAAGGCCCCAGGCTCGGGGCTTCTTGGCAGGTCCCAGGGCAGAGCTGGAATCTAGCACCGTGGTTTTGTTTTCTCCTTGTGGTCACCTTTCTATTTATGGCACCTGATACTGGTTTTCCATTTCCCCTGTGAGAATAAAGTTTCCTTTTGAAATAGATTTAGAGTGAAAAAGAGAGTCGATTGGAAGAAAACTATAAAGAAATAACACGACATTAAAAATGACAAAGGCGGAAGGTGAACAAGGGAGAGTTGGGAGAAACTGATGTAAAATCTTCTGTGGGGAAGCCAACAAGACCCTCACCCTTGGGTGGTCAACCAGGCCCTTGACTCACCCCCAGCTTGTTCCTGGTGGCCATCGGGAAGCTTCCGATAAACACGCGAGTAGAGAGCAGAGGTGGGGGTGGAAACAAGCAAAAGAAGTTTCCGGAATGAGAGATGGGCCGTGAGGTGGCGAACCTCCAATAGGGCCTCAGTGGGCTGGGGCAGCGACTGAGGAGCAAGAAAGGAAAGAGCCAGAGCGAGCGATGAGCAGGGAGAGCACTGCGCAGCGAATCCAATGCCAGAATCCAAGGCCTGAGCCTGTGGCTGAAGAGTAGGCACACATCCAGACCCAGCTCAGATGTCACCTCCTCTCAAAGCTGTCCTGGCCACCCCCCTACAGAGTCAGCTCACACCGCCATCCCTGCACTCCTCACGCTGACCCACAGGGCTCCCTTAACTTGTCTGCCCGCTCCCAGCTCCTGCCACTGGCTACATCTTTACCAGCACATGAAGGAATCTATTTCCTCTGTGCCTCAGTTTCCCTTTCTGTAAAGGGATTGCCCTGGGCCATCTTTAGGGCCCCTTCCAACTTTTCAGGTTTTTGAATGTTAACAATCATTTTCCTGGGGTGGCCAGTAGTCTTATCTTTCTACTTTCCTTTCATTTCCCCATGTTTGAAAATGAACATGTCCACACACCCACCCAAATAGAGAAAATTTTATCAACAACGACTAAATGAAACAAATTCATGTGAGCAAGTGGAGGAAGAGTCAGTTCTAGGAGGAAGAAATGGCAGCAGTTGGGCCAGGCCAGCTATGCCAGGAGGGTGGAGGGGTGCAGCCATTCTCAACCCCAGGAAACAATCCATGGCTCCTTTACATAATAATCACAGCCAAGGGAGCAGCCACTGACAGACAGACAGACTCTGTTGGGAGGAGGCAATGTGAGTTTTCCAGAAGAATTCTTCCCTCACAGAACCGAAAGGAGATCTTGGAGAGAGGACAAGTTCTCTGTGGACATGGGGATATAATTTAGATTCTTCTGAAAGCCTTTGCAGGGGGAAAAAATGTTTGAAAAGACAGCTGCAAGGTGATTTTGGAGCTGGATTAAACAGGAAACCACAGGTAGAAATAACAAGGAGTTTCTCTAGTCAGAAAAGTGGCTCCCCAACCTTCTTATAACAATGTGCTAGGCTCTATCTTATGTAACATTAATTTTTTTTTTTTCCTGGAAGGAGAACAACATGAACTTTCCAAGGCTGCAGATGGCTCTAAGTTCTTCTGGGTGCTGAAATGCCAAGCGGATGGCAATAGACAATCAGGAATTTATAGAGAATGCAGGAGAGGTGAGAGGAGTGGAAAGTGGGATGAATTTTAAGGAAACCATCACAATTATGAGGATTCTGGGCTCTGCTATGGCCCGAACAGGCAGCTGCCACCAAATCCAAGCAGGCTGGGATTGCAGACGTGTGGTGGCGGAAGGAGCACATGCCTCGGCTCACATCCTGTGACCTCCTCAAAGCCACTTATCCTTCCCCAGCCTCAGTCTTCTCATCTATCAAATGGGGTCATCGCCTCCTGCCTCTGGGGGTTACTGGGAACATTAAATAATATCTGTGCAGCCAGATGGTTTATTTTGCATGTAAATGTTTCATGGGGACAGAACTGGGTGTTGGGGGAAGGGATAGAGCTTCTTTTAAAACCAACAGATTTGGGTTCAAATCCTGGTTCTGCAACTTCCTAGTAAGTGATTTGGGCAAGGCTGTGTGGCTCTCCAAAACTCAATTTTCACATCCTTTAAATAGCAAGAATGATGCTAACCATCTCATGGGTGGCGTGAGATTCATGGAAGAAAAATCAAAGGAGCATCTAAGGAAGGGATCGGACTCAGGCATGGGCATTAACAGAGATTTATTTGCTCTCCCTTTCTCAAGGTGATACAGGGCTGAAATAAAATTGGTCACAAAAGAATTGCAAGAAAGACATGCATTCAAGGAAGCCCAGCCTCCCTGTAACCCTTTGAGGTTGAGCCATGGAGATCGGCCAGTCTCTCACCCCAGCTCTTGGCTGGTGAGTGCAAATGAAGCTGGACAATGTCCATCTTTGGTCTGCTTTGTTGGATTTTGAATGCACTGAATGGCTAAGTAGGGTACGAGTGAGGGTCCCCTCATCAGGGGAGCTTCCCAGCCTCTCCAGGCAAAGCTCTTGGCTCAGCCCCCAGGAAAGCCCTGGCATGTGAGTTGGTGGCTGCACTGTGAGCCCTTGGAAAGAGGGATCATGGTGTCTCAGAGACTTCTCTACCCCAAGTCCTGGCACAGTGGTGCTCAGTAAATGAAGGAAGGGATGGATGGATGGATGGATGGATGGATGGTGGAGGGAGGGATGGGGGGAGAAATGGAGGAAGGAATGGAGGGAGGGAGGGAGGGAAAGAGGGAAGGATGGATGGATGGATGGGTGGATGGATGGAGGGGTGGATGGATGGAGGGATGGATGGAGGGAGGGATGGTTATAGCTACACATTTGTCTCTTCCCTCGCAGATGCTGCAGGACATCCAGGCCTTCTTGTACTTGGGACCTGGAAGTTGGGGCCCTGTTGTCACCCAACACCCTTCCCTAGGGTCAAATGGTCAAATGGTATTTCTCTGGTTAATTTTTTGAGGAATTGTCAGATTGTTTTCCAAAGTGGTTGCACAATTTTACATCCACACCAGCAGTGTATGAGGGGTTCTCATTTCTCCACATCCTCACCAACATTTATCATCTGCACTTTTATTCTAGCCATCCTACTGGATGTGAAGAGTTGTCTCATTGTGGTTTTGATTTGCATTTCCCTGATGACTAATGATGTTGAATACCTTTTCATGTGCTCTTGACCTTTTGTATATCTTCTTTGGAGAAATGTCTATTCAGATCCTTGTCCCATTTTAAAATCATGTTATTTATCTTTTTATTATTGAGTTATAAGAGTTCTTATATAGTCTAGATATAAGTCCTTTATCAGATATATGATTTGCAAATATTTTATTCCATTCTTTTCACTTTCTTGATAGTATTCTTTGAAGAACAAACATTTTTTGTTTTTATGAAGTACAATTTATTTTTTCTTTTGTCGCTTGTGCTTTTGGTGTCATGTCTAAGAAACCTTTGTAAAATTCAAGGTCATGAAGATTTACCCTTAGGTTTTCTTCCAAGAGTTTTATACTTTTAACTTCTACATTTAGGTCTTAGATCCATTTTGAGTTAAATTTTGTATATGGTGTGAGGTAGGGGTCCACTTTCATTTTCTGCCTGTGAATATCCAGTACCATATGTTGAAAAGACTATTCTTCCCCCAATGAATTATCTTGGCATCTTTGTGAAAAATCAGTTGAGCATATATGTATAGGTTTATTTCTGGACTCTCAATGCTATTCCATTGTTCTATATGTCTAGCCTTATGCCTGTGCTACATTTACTTGATTATTATTATTTTGTTTTGAAATTGGCAAGTGTGAGTCTTCCTGTTTTTTTTGTTTGTTTTGGTGACAGCAACTTAGCACCCCACTTTGTGATGGTTGCTGACCCTGCACTCTGGTTCTTTCAGATACCCCGTGAAAATTCTGTTCTTTGTCTCTACTCCAGAGTAGGCCTTTCTTATTAGAAAATATGTCTACAACCTCCAATGTGAGCGTTTTTAGTTCCATGATGACTCTTTCAGTTGTGACAGAATAACCTGCCTACACTTCATCGGCTCGTGTCCTGTTAGGTTTGATTTGAAGGGTCAAGCAACAAAACTAAGATCTGGTTCCCCTCTCATCACTTCTCAGCCCTGTTTTCTTGAGGTGGGCTCCACTGTTGGTTAAGTTTCCCTTTCATGGTCTCAAGATGGCTGCCACAAGTGCCCTGAGGTCACACTACTAGAGGCAACTCCTTAGAAGAGTAGAGATAACCTCCTTTCCAGAAATCCAGAAAACCTTACTACTCACTGACCCAGACTGGATTCTTGCTTGTGCCTGAACCAATCACTGTGGCTGGGCTGGAAAGTGGGAGGAGAAATGTCCTAATAAGCTTAAACCTGTCACAGGATCAATCCCTGACCAGCCATCACCATGAGAAACACATGGATTAAAAGTAGAGAAGAGGGGTTTCTCAAGCTTGGGGAACTGTTGGTGGGAGAAGTGGGGAATGGGTACTGGTGAGACCCTAAACAATGCCTCATCTCCCACTATTCTCCATCATCAGCCTCTGCTTTACTTACTCACCCCTCCAGCACCTTTGCTGAGGCTGTGGCACGCACCTAGAATGCCTTCCCCCTTCTCATTCTTGCTCCTAAATATCTCTCCTGGCCCAGTTTGAGGTTCAATTCAAATATCACAGCCCAGTCACTCACCACCCACACTCCTCCATAATCCAGATGCAGCTGCCTGAAAACATCAGAATGGAAAAGGGGGTTGAGATACATTTTTTCTCACATAAATCAAAATCCATTGGTAGGCAGCCCTAAGGTTGGTTTGGTTGTTTCATGTCGCCACCAAGGACCCAGATTTCTCCATCTTTCTCCTATACCCTCTGGAGTACCCCTCTTTCATCTTTAAGCTTCTTATCCAATGATTACAAGATGGTTGCTGTAGCTCCAAGCATTAAGACCACAGTCAAAGGCGGGAATTGGGGGCAGGGGCAACTGGGGTAGAGAGACAGACCTTCTCTTTATCCTGCTCTCTCTTGCCTTTTATCATGGAGCTAAAATCTGTTCTGAGGGCTCTCCAGAACTACTCCTATGTCTCATTAGCCATAACTGGGTCCCCTAGACAGCTCTAGATGCAAAGAATGCTGGGAAAAAAAGAATGGGAGAGCCATATTAGATTAAGACCAATAGTGAGTCACCCCCTGGGGACAAAAATCAGCACGAAAGATGGGAAGCGGGGCGGGGGAGGAGGATTTTCAGAGAAGGCAACTGCTGTGACTGCCCAATGCCTTTACTCTTTGTAAGACAGTTTATCCAGCACACTCCCACATTTGTGTCTGCTGTTGCCCCTGGGCCCAATAGTCAACAGGACTTGCTAAAACTGAATGGTCTTAGACATAAGACAACAAGGCAAAGGATAAACCAAGAGCAACTTCACCTAGGCCGGTACATACATCTACCACGAAACCACAGAGAAGTGTCAACGTGAAAAGGCGGGGTTCTTGTGCAAGTCTAGAAATTCAGTCATATGAAGACTTGGAAGAGTTTCCCACTTGCTTTGAAAAACTAGACTGTAAACCATAACTAACCTCCGTTGGCATCTGACTCTAGAATGGTTCCCCCACAGTCTACATGATAAATTCCTTAGCATGTCAAATACAGCCATGCAAATCTAGGCCCCCAAACCTGCCATTCCAAATCATCTTCTGCCAAGCACTTTAGACTCCAGTTTCAAAAGAAGCCCTGTTGTTTTTAGAGTCGATCACACTCTTTCGCATCTCCAAGCCTGTGCTCAAACACCCCTCCTGCCCAGAATGCGCCTTTCCATCTTTAAGACCCAGCTTAAAGCAACCTAAACTTCTCTCTGAAACTCCAACACAGAATTTGCGGCCCTTACACGCAAACTCCCATAATGTTTGCTTGACACTGACCTCTAATAAATGTGTGGGAACATCTGCATCATTCAAAGGCCAAGATGGAGCTGCTTTATTTCTGTATTTCCAAACTGGGATGAGACCTGGCACATACAAGGTGCTCAGAAAGAACTCATTCAATTTGAGTGTCTGCATTAAAACGGGCCCTGAGTCTCCATGCATCATTCTCGTCCACACTGAGTTTACATTTGGAGCTCAGTTAATACCTGTTGAATCATCTCCTCCATTCCAAAAAGGAGGCAGGCCTTCTCTCCAGATTCTGGTGTCCACATTGACTTCTTGGTTAAAATGGAAAACATTGTCTGCTATAATGCAGCTCCCATTCATAAATGCATTTTCACCTGGAGAATTTTATTTCTAATTTAAATAGGCTAAAGCACAGCCATCCATTATCTCAAAGGATTGTCTGCAGGGAATATTTTTATTCTAGGTTTTACGGACTAACTCCTGAAATGGTACTTCTGAATTTAGCCACTATATTCCCCGCACAAAGTGTTGATCCCTCTACCCATGCTCAGTGGAATGCTTCTGGTCTTTTCCTAGAAAACCATGCAAGAAGGGACTTTGGGAATCATCTAACCCAATCTTTGTACTCTAAGTGTGGGGAAATTCATTCATTCATTCAACCAGCATGTATAGATCCTTTATTTTGTGCTAGGCAAGAAACTCTGCACCAAGCAAACACTGGAGAAGAAAGAATAAAAATCTAACACAAATTCTGCCTTGAAGGAGCTCAGAGGTTGTTCCATAATCGTGAGATGCAAGGTATCCTAGAGTCATATAAAATGCAAAACTCTCTGGGAACTCACTGGACTCTGGAAGGCTCAAGAGATGGCACCTTGCCTAATGTTACTCAGAGGCAGAGGCAGAGGCAGAGGCAGGAATAAAACTTCAAGCCTGGTTTCCCAACACCTAGCAGAGAGCAACTTTCTTTACGTGGTAGAGTTCAGAAAAGGTCACAAAATATACTCCTCCCCCATCCTGGCTTCTTGGAATTGCCCTCATACACTTACCCTCTCCTGCCTTTCCAGGGGGACATCAAATGTGATACATGCAGAGACGTGAAAGGGACTTGCATGTCAGGGCTTGCTCTCTTGTTGCTTTTGAAACATTGCTACCCTGAGGACAAGTCTGGGCTAGACCAACAAAGCTTGAGAGATCCCGTGGAGAACTGAGATGCTCCTACCAAATGCCATCCCCAAACACTAAGCCTTTAGCTGCCTGGCCACTGCCCACAGAGCCAGCGGCTAACCATAGACACATGAAAGAACCCAGCCAAGATCAGCAGAAGATCCGCCCAGCCCAGCCCAACCCAAACTGCCAACCCCCAGAATTGTGAGTTAATGAATAGATATCAGTGGTTGCTAGACAGCAATATATTAGTGACACAACCCCAGACTACCTGCCCGCTCTAGATATAGTACAGGACAGGATGGCCCCGTACTAACAATCACTTTTCTTATAGCATGAATATTTCCACACAACGCGGGTACGTAATCAGGACCAAAAGAGAAATAGATGCCAGAGACCAGAATAACTTGAGACCACTGAAAACGGGCTGGTTGCTTTTTCTAAGGTTTGTTTGAGTTGAGTGCTATTCAGCAATGCTTCTAGTCAAGAGCCAAACCACAAATTCTGAGCTGTTACATAAGATAAAAGAAAAACATCTCGTTACCCTAACTCTGTATCAGAAAGAATTTCACCACCAACTGCTTTCTCATGGCCTTCTCATTTCATTTACGTTGAAAACCATGCAGAATTGGTGAAAGTTTATAAGGAAGTTTTGAAATCTCATTAGAAAGGATTTTTTCTTTTTTTTTTTTCTTTTACTGTGGTAACATATATATGTATATGTAGCATAAAATCCCCCATTTTAAGTGTTCAATTCAGTGGCATGAATTACATTCACAATATTCTACCATGATATGGAATTGATTTTTAACATTTTAAAAATAATAATAACCTGAAGACTAGAAAAAGCATGTAACCCAATGTTACTGGTGGGGAATAGCAAAGGTAGAATTTACAAAACAAACATTATTACTGCTTTCACTCCAGGTCTTACATGACTAATGCTTGCCAGAAGGGTGGTGGGAAGTCAGAGACAATGGTGGGTGACAAGCAAGCCTAACATTTGGTCCCCAGAGTCTGCAAGACTCTTAATTCATAATTCTATTACTGGAGTCCTTTATAAGAGGAATGAAATTCAGACATAGGGAGAGAAAGCCAGAAGAAGCAAGAAACTGAACATCAGGGAACCAGGAAGAGAAGAGAGAGACCAGGAGATGCCACCATGTGCCAAGCTAAGAACCAAGGATCACTGGCAGCCAGCCCCAGAACACCAGTCTTCAGGAAGAAAGCATCGCCTTGACTTGCACTTTCTTTTAGACTCAAAACTGTAACCAATAAATTCCCATTGTTTAAGCCAAACTACTCCATGTGGTCACTAGAGCCCACAAGACTGACAGTGGAGGCTGCCCAAGAGGTGAGACTAAATCTCAAGGGCTCCCCTTACATCTCATTTTTTTCTAGGCACTGTCCCTAGAACTTACTGCACATCCGTACAACCTTTCTCTGGGAAAGGTGCTCTTCTTCCCCATTTGAAGATGAGACCCTGATGCAAAGACCGGTCAAGTAACATCCCTGGCCCTGTGCTACATACGTGTTGCCTGGGGTTTGAACCCAGGCAGCCTGGCTCCAGGGTCTAGAGTTTTCTCCATGGCATCATCCTGCCTTTGCTTCCCAAAGAGACAAAACACATCTCTTGCAGCTTGACCACGTAGGATAAACAGAGTGCAATTTCTCCAGTGTCTAAAAGATAGCAGTTTCCTAATTAGAGATCTTTCATCCTTCATTCAATAGGGCCTGGGAAAAGTGACTGGCTTTGACAAGGAGAGGTTCATCTGAGGGTAGGAACACATATGCCGTTTTCTTAGTTCCTTCAATCTCTTTCTCTGTCCATGTTTTTTCCCTCCTTCCCTCTTCTTTATTTGGGGGTCCCCTCTTCCTTCCCCCACCCCACAATCCTTCTTCTTTCCACCCCCAGACTGTCATTTTCCTAGAGGCCTCCTGGGCTTCTCATCCTCTTACATATACCCCCTTCTTCCCATCCTATCTCGAGTCCCTACTACCCAGCCTCCTTGGAAACCACCCAGATGCACACACACTTCTAAGTTCAGAAAAGTGTACCACCCAGAATGGAGACATAGCCCATGGATGGGTAGAGGGAACTGCTGAATTGAGAGCTCTCCAAGCCCTGACCCAAACTGGCCATTTGCTCAAATCCCTACTGGCCAGGAATAACTTGAGGTTTAAACTCCTAAGAAGAAGGTATGGGAGCAACTCCTGAGAAATGATGCCAAGCAGAAGAGACGAGTGGTCCAGAGACGGCCATTCCAGCCCACACTAACCCACTGTGCCATCTTGAAGAGTTCACTTTGATTTCATCTCATTTCATCTTCTGAGATAATGAGATTGGGGTAGGGCTTGGGGTCACCGACCACCCCCATTTGGAGAATCTGGTGGAGGGGTCCATTCCCCTCTCCACAGAAGTGCATGGATTTACATACCCACCATGTCTAAAGGTTCACATCCTCCTCAGGTCTTAAAAGGTATCCAGGAACTTTCTGGAAGTCCCCAAGGTCAGGGAGAGCTGGTGATCTCCAAGGATATCTTTACGTTCAAGTATGAGTTCCTCAACCAGAAGAAAAATAGCTCTGCTAATAAAACGCTCACAAGTTCCTTTCCTCTTGCAGCAACAGATCAGTTCATTCAACCAGCAGTTGTTTAGCTCCTACTGAGGACTGGGCAGCTGCTCTAGGCACCAGGGGTGTAATATGTATACAAAGAAACAAAATAGCAGAAGTTTTCATTTTGGTTGGGAGAAGCTCTTTACCATCTCAGCAATCTAAACCTTTCTCTGGGCCATTGCTCAAATCCCAACAGGTTGGGAATAACTTGCTGCTCTCTGGAAGAAGCATTATGAGACAACAGGTAGTATGGCTCAAGGTGCAAATACCCTAAAGACCACACAGGTATTATTTCACATCAGAATCTCTATTCTGAAGCAGGATAGGGAATGATCTGGAACCTGGCAAAAGGATCATGTGAACATCAATACCCCAAGATGGCTCTGGAAGATCCTCGCGAGATTTCTCCCAGAAGCTAGGAGAAGCTCCAGATAGTTCTCCCAGGACATTATTATCATTGGCCCCACTTGGGGGATTGATGGGTGGGGGTAATCAATCAAAACAGCAAACACCTGGGACTCCTCCCATGCCATTAGCAAAGGAATGGAATAATTAAGAGTTTAAAAAGCAAACGCAAAGGTCAAATTGCCCCTTCTGCACCTGTTACTGACCCCTGCCACCTCCTGCTCCCGCTCCCAGCAGCTCCCGCCCTGCTTGGGGCCCTTGTGGCTTCTGCACCCTGCTCTTGCCGTGTCCTCCCTGCGTGGACCAACATGCAAGTAAAACCTGGGCATTTATAATCTATAATGGGAAATTGTAGTCTATAAATCGGCCCTCTCTATCACTTTTCAGCCCCTTACTCTCTACAGGGGACCCGTGATCTATTATTT
>JAQZBX010058826.1:0-17656 GCA_029593785.1 Cabassous unicinctus
CCTGACAGGAACTGGAAGGAGATGCCGGGTGGATCAGTGTGCAGGTACAAGGGTGAGTAATGGGTGGGCTTTGTAGAGTGCAGAGGGTCAGATACCTTGGGAAGAAACATCAGGACCTCTAGAAGCCTTCAGAAACCACTGCAGAGGGTAGAACTTTTTCTTTAATTCTACAAACATTAACCCCAAGTAAGAAGTCAGACTCAAGCATCTGTTTAGGAAGTATAGTTTCCACCAACAACAATTACTCTTATGGAACTGCAGGAGATGAGCATCATCTGGTTGTCCAGCAGGTTATACCCACACATTGACTATAAAGTCCAGGTGTGGAAATACCTCGTTACATTACATGCAGCCCCTTGCATATACCTGTCAGCACGTACAGGGCAAGAAGCTCTAACAGACATGCATGTGTATGGTGAGCTGTGAAGAGGAGCAAAGAACACCTCATACAGGACACCAGAAATCCCAGGAAACTTGTAGAGACCCATTCTCACAGGGATGGAGGTGAATGCTCAATAGGACCCCCACTGTTGGATCAGTCCCCTTCAGGATGGGAGCGGGAATGGACGGATGGATGATCAGACTGAGCCATGTCTACAGAAGCAGTAGTTCCTGGGATGTGATATATAGATATAGATCTTGACAGACATAAAATTATTTAAAAATTAAAATTAACAACTGTAGAACACTATGGGTCTCCATGCACATAGGGTGAGCTAACTGAAATCACTCAGGTTTATTGGGTGGAAAAATACATCCTTAAAATGCAAATAATTCTTCACCCAACAGTCTGGAATGGTTCTGTCTGTGATTCCTCTCGCCTGAGTGCACAGTGCCATTTAAATTAATTGCCTAAATATCTTTTTATACCATTGCCTATAAGAGCCCATATGAGGACAATAAAGAGCTGCCTAAATAAACGCATTAAAAAAGTAGCCTTGAATGAGGGTTTTTTCTTCCCCCAGCTAAAAAGAAGCATGGTGTATGAGTTTCCCTGAAGGACTGGTAATACTTGAGGAAATCACATTAAAAAAATAGATACAAACAAAATTGCTTTTGATCCAAACCAGTCCAAGTTGGGAAACATCAAATAAAAGTGAACTCCTCCAGTTAATCTCAGTCCTGGCACTGCTTTTTCTTTTGCAACTGCCTGAGTTCTAATCTTGGTGTCACTGTCATATTTCAGTCCCTGGCCTGTTGGCTGTTGTGGTTGATTTTCATTCGTATGTTTTTTATCACATTAGGCCATCTCTTAGCAATTCTGGGAAAATTCTGGGTACATCCAGTATCAGATTGCATGTACTTGCTGACATCTCAGAAGCTTCTTTGCCCTACCAATAACCATGTTAGAGAGGAGCCTAAAAGCAACTAGATGTTCATTTGTCAGTTGTGGCGGGAACACCTCTGTGAGGCCTTTGGTATTTCTCTGTAGTACTCTCTGTACGAGTCCTAGAGCGGACCTCACAAAACAGTCAGCTCAAAGAAAGACAGAGAGGGACCCAGAGAGGAAACCACTGAGTCGTCCTTGCCAATCTGGATAAATCTTGAACAAATGATGCAAGTGATAGGTTGAGGAGAGGGCAGGAAGTAGACACCAATGGTCTTACTATCCCGAGAATGAACCAGTCACCAACAATCACTACCACCATCATCCTTCAAAAGAAACAAACAAAAGACATGGCTAGATTCCTTTCAAGATGTGAGGCAGTGCTTGACTTTTGACATGTAACACAAGCATTTCAGTTTTTGGGAAGGTCCCAGGTGGAAATAAACAGAGGTGGAGGAAATACAAAGATACTAGGATAGTATGCTGAACAAATACCCAAATTTAGTAAGCACTCTATGCATCTTACATGCTCTCTCTCTCATCCTTACAACAGTCCTGTGAGATTTATGATTATCCCACCATTAGAGATGAGGAAATGAGCTCTGAATGGTGATGTGACTTGCCTGAGAGTTAATGAATGGTGGGGCTGGGCTTAGAATGCACGTGTCTGGCCTCAAAGCCTTCACCCTTTTTACTACCCCATGTTGCCTTCCATGTTAGAGTGGGTAACAAGGGGAGAGATTGGAGCTATGAGCTTGTGCCCAATTCTGTGAGTTACCTAGAATATGTTACAGAGAAAGAATTTTAGAGATTAGACTGCAGGCTTTAAGGTTAGACACACTTGGGCTGAAATCCCAGGTGCCCACAGACTAACTGTGTGATCTCAGCAGAGGTGTGTTAGTAATGTTTGACAACTGGCATATGTAAAGGTACTGTATATGTATAGGCATTTGTATATACGTGTATGTGTAATAAAATTTTTACTGACATAAAGGATATTGTGACAGTTTGAATTTTATAAATCCCAGAAAAGATTATGTGGAACTAATCCATTATTGTGGGTGTAGGGCCTTTTGAGTCCATTAAATT
This sequence comes from Cabassous unicinctus, assembly GCA_029593785.1. Lineage (NCBI taxonomy): Eukaryota > Metazoa > Chordata > Mammalia > Cingulata > Chlamyphoridae > Cabassous > Cabassous unicinctus. Next base: position 2,417 of record JAQZBX010058826.1, read on the forward strand.
CAGTTAAGAGGGCTTTGATTAGATCACTTTAGGGCTTTTGATTGGACTTCATCAGTGACAATTCACGCAGATTGGGTCTCTGCCCTCTTTCTGGGTCTTATCTAAACTGAGAACACACAGAGAAGGAGAGACACAGAAAAGGGAGCTCTGCCATTTTGACCCAGTCATGTGAGACGACTCCAGGTTCACCGACAGCTGCAGAAAGACAGAGAAGCCCCAAGAAGCTCAAGGAGCCAAGGCCCAGGGAGAGATGCCTGATCACTCACAACTGAGCTCCAGGAGAAAGTAGAGTGAGAGCAGCAGACTCGCCATCTTGCCTTGCCACGTGGCAGGACTCCAGGATCTGCTAGCAGCTGACCTTTGGTGACAAAGCATCTCTGATGATGCCTTGATTTGGACATTTTCACAGCTTCAGAACCGTAAGGTTTTACCCTAACTGATTTCCCATTATAAAAGCCAACCCATTTCTGGTACTTTACATTGGCAGCCTTTGGCAAACTAATACAGATGTGTAGCACACAATTTACAAAGAATAACAACATATACATTTCTCTTTATTGAAAGATCCATACAGCCAATTGGTTCTCACAGGATGTTTTGGTGATTTTTATTGAGTTTTGTGGCCACAGCTAACTGATAGTTGCAAAAGACAAATGTGTCTAGTTCTGACACAAATGCTGGTTGATACTTCCTTTTATGTTAAGGAACAATACAAACGTGAAAAACACCTGAAAACTCATGTCAGAATATCACTTGTTCATCAGTGATGCAAGTGATTTATTTGACAATTCGAGTAACTGTTTTTCAATGCTAGAAGAATATTTCCTTAAATTTGTGTGCTATTCACAATGTATAAGCTACAGACACAACACATTTCTAAGTTTAGTTTGCATTTTTAAAACATTTTCTCCATTACTTTCTTAAGACTAAATTTCCATGGTATAAAACTCCCACAAGGTCTATTGGAAACTACCTATATAGATTACTGAATTAGAACAATTGTGTAGCATTCCCACCATACAGATAAATAGATGTAAATAAACTCAAGAACATAGATAATAGTAAAATCTAGTAAGATAATCAGGAAATGATGAGTTTTGAGTATTTATCAACTTTGTTTTTAAAATAACATATTTAACTGTAAATTTATATAATTTAGCTTTAAATCATGGCTGTTTAACAACCAACTCATAAAATTCCTGAAAATTTAACTATCAGCTTTCCATGAGCCTGTACAAGCCAGTTCTAACATACCACTGGATCTTCGACAGATCATTAATATCTCTGGGTTTCAGTTCTCCTCTCTGTAAAATGGATTAGTAATGTCACTGGCCAATGCCTGGCCACTCAGTAAATGTCAATGATTAATTATTATTCCTACCCATTATATTATTATTGCATTATAATTACCCATAGCAAATGCTTAATCTAAAATTAGGTTTTCCATGCTTTTAGGATTCAATGATCACTTTACTTTCACCCGTTTGGTCTATGTTCTGGGAATGAAAACTAAGCAGACAATTAACACACACACACTACACTACCAAGCAGAATGTAAACAGGCTTCGGGACGCTCTTGTTTGGATGATTAACAAAGCCACCAAGAGTACCGATGTTCCTTTGTGTACACAGGGGCCATGAAGTGTTGGAATGTGAGTTATTGTTGCAACTACTCAGCAGGGTCTTCAGTGACTTAGGAAAAGAAGGGCTCTCTGCAGAGTTGTGTGCAGACTCCCACCCTGCCCTTCCCCTGCCTTTCCACCCTTCCCACCACCAGCAGCCACAGCGGATCCTGGGCCTCACCTGCTCGGCCTTCTGGTGGAACACTGCGGACATGGCGAGGATGGTGCTGCGTTCGTCCAGGGCGGCAGCAAAGCTCTTCCACTCCTGGTCCAGCTGCGTGGAAATCTGCTTGATTTGCTGTGAGGCGTAATGACCAGCCTCAGAGAGACGGGAAGCCACGGACATGATGCGGTTGATGTTGACGTAGGCATTCTGTGAAGCAAAGGAGAGCCTGCGCTTAGTGGGGCAGGCTGGAAAGGCATCTGCTCAATGCTTTAGGGGACGGTCAGTATTTGCAGAAAGGGACTACACGAAACAAAAGATTGAGAGAGGCCAATATAGGCCAAACTAGTGTTCTGTTCTTGGCCCAAGGGGAGTGTGTCTCTGTGATGTAAAATCTATGTAGACAGAAGGTATAGCAGGTAAGGTAAGGGGGCCTTTCCATCCTGTGGAATCAGCATTGTTTTAGTGCCAGCTATTAAAGCACCAATCACTGTACATGAGTATCTTATGTGATCTCACAATCATCCTTGGCATCACTCCAGAGAGACAGCACAGTGTACTTCAAGAGTTGCTGTGGGGAAGCCATGGCTCAGACTAGGGCAAAAGCTGGAGGAGGCAAATGCACCCCTCTTGCTAAGGGGGTAGCTGGACCCAGGACATTACTGCCACCTGCCACAGAGCAGCAACACCACCAAAGAGGGCCAAGGACACAGGGTAACTCCACATCTTCCTACCACCAAGCAAAGAAGCCCTAACACCCCACCTCTACCCTGAAAGAGCTAGGGCACTGGCCAAGAGCCAGAATTTAATTAAAAAAAGGAACATTTGAAACCACCACATTATTCCATGCCAAAAGTAAGGTCTATGGAGCCCTTTCTTATCCCTGCTTAAGTTAAGCACATTTCCCCATCTGATCCAAAAGGCATTTGTGGGTGCCTCAAAGGGCCAAGGGGGACTCTCCCAGTCCCTGCTGACACCCTGTATCTGGTGTTTTGTGTACATCCATTCCCGTCTTTGGTGCCAATTAAAAATTCATGGACATGTGTGTTGCTTCTTATTAGGCCAGCAGAAAACTCTCCACGAAGGAACAAGACAAAAAAGAAAAACCCCACAGATACAAGACAGGAGTTATTATGGTTATTTTTAACTGCTACCTCCTATTAACTGTCTGAAGTGTCAAAATAATCAAGTAATAGTGTGGCACCCACAGGGAGCTTTACTGAATTACACAAATGTCTGCCAGAAGAAAGACTAAGGAGGCAGGTTGCTCCTACACCTTTGTTCTTTGTTACAAATCCTCTCAAATGATAATAAATATTCCTCGGCAACGGCATTTTCTCATAATTCTATGGGCTCAGGGGTGGTTCATTAATACTGGGCAGATTTAATGAAGGTTCTTTATTTTTCCACTCCCTCATTCCTCATAAGCACCATTCCTCTTAGCTGTCACCAACCTCCAAGAACTCCATCCCAAACTGGGGCCAGGCTGATAAGGTCTCTCTTAATTTAAAAGGTCTTTGTGGAAGTTTAAAAGGTTAAGTGAAGTACTTGAACACAAATCCATCCTTAGGTCTGATGACCCCATGTGACATCTCTTTGTTTAGCCTGGCCTGGACTAGTGCATTTCCTTAACAGAGCCAGAATATTACTGACTCTTTTTATTTTTAAGATAACCATCCTTCAAAAATTCAGAAATTATTATCAGGTCTGCTTTCTGCGTTAGGACACAAATCCTACTTAAAATTAGACTCTATTTATAGAACTGACAGAAAAGCCAACTCCACACTCAAAAATAGAGGGGGAGGAAGAGGGAAACGGCACATTCTGATTTTAATAGTTCTCTCTCCCAGGGGAATAACTTTTAGAGCCCTACCAACACCCACACCCCCACCCCAATTTCCTGCTTGTGTCAATTTCTTAGTTTGGGTTCCTACAAAAGCAAACTCTGAGACAAGGAGTTGAGGGCAGTTTATTTGGGGGCATGACCCCAGGAAGCACAATAAGAGACGGGGGAAGTCAAACAGGAAAAGGGGGAAAATGAATAAAGGGTTGTGTTAATTAGTGGGCTACTGCTATAAGCACCTGGGGTCAACCCCTCGGGGGACCCTGTGAGACACTGTAGAACATAACTCTGAGTTGTCCTCCTGAGGGGTGAGGAACCTGGGGTCTTGATGCACTAAATCCCATCCCCTATTAGTTCAATGTCCCTCCTGGGATAACTCCCTGGCATTTCCAACCTGATGCACACACAGGCCAAACACACTCCCAAGGTCAGAGGATGACAGTGGGCAGAGAACTGTTCGAAGCTGTGGGTCGGTACATACGGGAACCATCTACAGACAAGCGCAGGTCAGGCTGACCGGCTCTGGGTAGGATACTAACAGCATCTGATATGGCTATACTTCCAAGCTGAATTTAAGTCCTGAACCCCCAGCCCCTGTTTATGCACATATATCTAGGGGTGTTGGGTTTAGCTCCATGGGAAGCAAGAACAGCTTTAAGAACAGGGCACTACCCTGCCCCAAGAGCCCCCCAGGCGCATGCCATGGATGCCCAGCCCCTTGTTATCACCACATGCTCATATTCTTCCCACATCCAGGAATTTTCAGGAAGAACTTCCCAGCTATCCACTGTGGTTTCCTCTGGAAGCTAACAGCCTGTCACTCATTCAAATACTTACAGAGAGGGGGGCAGGCTCTGTGCTGGGGGTTGTGGAGGAGCAAAGAGGAATGAGATGGGATTCCTGCCCACCCATCCCCTGCCCTCAGGGCCCAAAGCTGAGTCCTAAGACAAGTCCTCAAATAACTGTAATTTAAAGCAAAATTAAGTTAAGTGCTTCAACAGAGTGAGAAGCTACTCACTGTGGGGATTCAGAAGGAAGGGATCCAAACAACCGGCAGGGCTATTGGAAAGGGGATTCCTGCATGGAAGGGGGTGGAAGATGAGGCTGGAGGTCTCTCAAGGTCCCCTTCAAGCCTTAGTCTATGATCATAAATTAAATTTAAAAAGTAAACAAAACAACAAAAAGACCACAGCTTACATTTCACATTCTGGAGGCAGGCACAGTAAATGCTTTCATGTTTCTATATCAGTGAGTGGGAAAAGAAATGCCTTACTAAAACTAACAAATGATTATGCTTCACAAAAGAAGTATCCTTCACTATAGAGGGATAGATAGAATGCTGACTCATGAATGTGCTCATTGTTATTCTCAACTGCCCCTTTTCTGCAATACAAAATACCACAGGCAAGTCACACTGACCAAGCTCATCTTCATTTTCCTTCACCCTAGAACCTGAGACAAATGGGCAGGTCGTTTATAAACTGAAATTGTCCCTGAGTACAAGAAGAACAGCCACTAACCAAATGAGAAGGGAGGGATGGTAGAGAAAGTTTCAAATGACTTAAAAGGAAAATGAGGTTGAAGAGCTAGATTAAGAGTCTGAGTAAATAGGGGAGCTTGGTTGTTAGGCATAAATGACCTATCGTGGTTTTTGGTCAATCCATCTGTGGTTCTTCTCTCACTGTGTATGCCTCCGTTAAGGAGCATTTGGGAGCCCATGTTTATCCCAGGACATGTTCAGCAGGAATGGGTGTTTTGACTCTATGACCTTTCCATTTCCTACCAGCTGCCCCCTCCATCTCCTCCACCCCCTCCGGCTGCCTGGCTCTGCCATTCTTCCCCACCAGCCTTAAATGCCCTGCCACCTGCAGAGCTATCAGCCAGTCAAGGGCGTCAAAGTCACTGGGCCAGGAGTCAGGAGATTTGGGTTCTAGTCCCAGCTTTGGCATTAACTTAGGATGTTACCAGACTCCTGTGCCTCAGTTTCCTTATCTGTAAAATGAGGGAGTTGAACTAAATGACCTCAGATACTCCATTTCTAAGTAGTGTCAATTCTATAACCCAGGCCTCTATAAACATTTTCTGTTTACAGAGGGTACCCAGATTGAGTGTAGAGAGAAATCAGGAAGCCGTAGTTTTCTTACGTCTAATAGTCCATGCTAGGAGGAAAAATGGATTGATCTATCGCTCTCCCATTACCCTCTCCTGTGGAGAAGAAACAAGGGTAACTTAAATCTCACGTGTCCATGTGCCATGTGAAGGTTTTAGACAGAAGTGTGACAGCATCTGATTTATGCTTTTAAAAGACTGTTCAAGCTGCCATGTGCTAAAGGATTGGCAAGGGGAAGTGTGTGTGGCACGAGACCAGGAGGCAGTGACTATTCCGGGGAGAGCCGTGCTGCCTGCCGTGGACAGACACACAGCCCAGCCTCGGCTGTCCATGAACCTCAGCCCCTCAGTGTGGAGGGCCAAGGCTGGAGCTGGGCCCTCAGCCTCCAAGGAACCAAGGAACCAAGGGCCAGCTGCCGTCCTCCCCCTTTCTGAGCTGAGCTGCCCAGACTAACCAGCTTCCCTAGCCAGAAGGCAATAACATGATTAAGCATGCTGGCTTGATGAGCACCTTCTTAAACCCTTACCTCAAAACTACTTTATTAAATTTAAATCCCTACACAGATATGCAGTGCTTTTATTACTATTATTCAAAGTATCTACTGTGCCAAATGCAAGGTACCTGCAGCATGGTCTGTTGCATTATCTGCCCCAGCCTACCTCCCCACACAGTGTCTTCTCCCATCATTTTGTTTACAAATGGGGAAAAATAACTAAATTCCAGCAAAATCTGGTTAACCTAAAGTCCCTCTATATTGACACCCTTCCCTCACTTTTGTTACCTTCAAAATTCTGTTTTCACATGTTCTCCCTACAATCATTAATTGAAGATCACAGGATAGATGGCCTCATCTCCCGAGGCCTTTGGTCTCCTGTGGTGATTAACTGAAATCGATTGAAAGAAACTCCAGAAAGAACTCCTTGGTGGAATCTTGATGAAATTTTTTAGCTCTGCCAAAGGCTCTCTCTTTGAACCTGGTTCCTGGCTGACCCTTCTGGGTACAAAAACATGTGGTGTTGCTCGCAAGATAATAACTTACCATTTAAAAACACAGCTAAATTTTCTCTTTACCTGAGGTTTCTTACATGGTGTATTCCAAAAGAGATACAAGTTCTTCTAGAAATAATCATTTGATGCAAGCTATCACTTTGGTAACCCTAAGCTCTGTGTCAGGGGCTGGTTGTAAGAGTAGATCATTGCCAAATGTGTATTATTTAAATCGCATTCACTTCACTCCTCAAAATAGGGGTGGATTTTACACTCCCATTGTTAGAGGGCCCCACCCTGAGTCCTGTGGCTTATATGAGATAACACAATTGCCTCGCATGTAACTGATGACTCAAAAAAATATCAAATCAAGGGAAGCGGGTGTGGCTCAGTGGATAGAGCCCCCGTTTACCATATGGGAGGCCCAGGTTCACGTCCCGAGGCCTCCTTGAGAGGGCACGCCGGCCTGAGCGGTGCGGTGGGCTGATGCAGCAACCTCACGGCAGGAAGCGGGTGTGGCGCAATGGATAGAGCACCCGTTTACCATATGAGAGGCCCCGGGTTCGCTTCCCGGTGCCTCCTTGTGAGGGCAGGCCAGCTCGCGCAGCGCCGTGGGCTGATGCAGCAAGACCTCACAGCAAGGGGGAGATAAGCAGACACAGAGAAGACACGCAGCGAATGGACACAGCAGCACAAGCAGCAAGGGGAGGGATAAATAAAAATAAATAAATCTTAAAAAAAAAAAAAAAAATCAAATCTTTTCTCTGGTCCAGCCCCAGAAGACTGGTATTAATTCTCCAAATTAATAATAAGCCAAATCAAAGTTTTAGTTAAAAGTGCCACAAAAGGAAAAATCTATTAACTATTCTGACACAAGGCAAAATAAGTAGTCTGAAGTCTCATGGTATTTCACAAAGAGCAAGGTGCACTGTCACCTACCGTTCCTGGGGAAGAGTCCCTTTCCCTAGGATCCTGCCACATGTGCCCCAGATCACCGGCCGGCGCAGCTGCCCTAGCTACTTGTCAGGCCACTGCTCTAAACCCCACACACCCTCTGCTGACACATGCCCTTCCCCCAGGAGTTGAGGGTCTAGAGTCCTGAACTGTCCACAGGCCTTTCCTTGATGTGCAGAGCTCAGAAAATTCAGAATCAGCCAGTGACTTGCTTTTTGAGTGATAGTCTTTCTACACAGTATCCTTCCATACCATAAGATGGAAAAATAGGGGCCTCCATTTCTTGGGGCAGCCTTCTCAAGACAGCCCCAATAGCTTGTCGTGTGTTAGTCCCACTCGGGGCACCCAGGCCTGGAGCGTCTTGTCCTCATACAAGGACACCAGTCCTTCTCCTTACCTCTGACTGTATTACAAATGGTGCAGAAGCCTCACCCCATGCTGGGGTTGATTACTCCACCCTCTCAAGAATGGGCCTGGGGACCCCTCACTTTGTTGTCTGGGGCTGACATGACCCCACCCAGGTTTCTCATCTTTTTCTCCACAGAGGCAGAGTGCAACCATCCAGGAGCAGTCTCACCCCTGCAAGGAATGAATTCTGGGCGGTTCTCAATTCCATTCCAGTTAATTGGGCTACTGCTTTTGATTATTGGTATAGAAACAAAAGTTGTGAGCTGCATGTCAGACCATCACATGAGCTGAGGTACCATCAATTAGGGGTCACTTTCCCTAAAGGTGCTCAGTCCTCTCAACAAACCCTCCGGACCTTGAACCCCCAAATCTAAAAGTCCAGAGAAGGAGGCCAGGCAGGCCAGGCAAACCATCGGCTAAGGGCCAACATACTCAGCCAAGTCATTCAAGTCAAATGCAAATCAGATAATGCCAAATCAAAAGCTAAATGAAAGATTTATATACAGTACAGCCTCAAACAAGAAAAACATTCTGCATGCCAGGAAAACACCCAAATATTATCAGTTATTGAATGCTTATTATATACCAAATATGCATAGTGGTAGGAGCATAGAGTCTTTATTCTCATCTCAAATTTTTTGTGTATAGAAAAGAGCTTTTTAAAAAATAATTGTGATTTTTTTCTATGATCTGGAAAACACATGGTTTTAAAACTATACAGAGGACTTGTCTCCTCCCACTAAAGTTAATACAGTACATCAAGATATCAGATGTTTATGGGTGATGAGACTTCAGGGATATTTATGTTCAAACTTCATACTCATATCAAACTCATTCTTTTTATTGAGGCACAGAGATTGTTCCTAGGTTTTGCTTTTGTTTTGCCACTACAAGTAATGCTAGGGGTTGCTCGGTCAAAGAGTATATGTATTTTTAGTTTTAATAGATTTGGCTAGGTCGTCCTCCACAAAAACTATAATTACTCAAGTTTCCCCATCTTTTTACTTTGGTAAAGCTTTGTTTTGTTTTTAATTGAAGCACAACTTACAAACAGTGAAATGGGTACATTTTAATGAACAACTAAGGAAAGGAATATAAAACATATTTTATTCCAAGATTTTTTAGAGGCCAAGTTCACATAACAATCTCATTTTACAGTTAGGAAAAAAATCAAACCCAGACATTTCTCGAATCCACTTAATAGGTGTTAAATCAATCAAGCCACTTTCTCAACATCATAAAGAGAGAGGCAGAACTGGAACTAGAATCCAGTTCTCCTGATTCCCTCTACTTATTATCACCTTCTTTTCACATCCTGCAGCTTATATTAATTTAAGTTTTTATTTCAGTTAAAGAGAGTCATGAGGAGAAGCATTTGCGATTTTCCCATGCAGCCTTCAGAGGCTTTGTGGGTAACATTCAATATCATTGGGAAAAGAAAGAGACTGTGCCAAAGTGATGAAAAAGCTGAGCCTCACCTCCTTTTTCCAGTTTAATGATACTACAGGTATTATTTACATCTTTACTACTATGAAACTCACTTTGGGTCCTGAAGTTGTTAAACCATCACATTATGATTAATTAGTTTAACATTAACCATGTAAACCTGCTGATTCTACCTCGAAGCATATGGCCACTGGGACAGTAACATCTGGACTGAGAACCGTCCATGCTTGAAACTATACAACAATAGCTATGAGATGGGATCATCTCTAAATGAAACCCCCAGCTTTTGCCTCCCACAAACCACAGGGTTCCCTCTGAGGGGGTGCCAAATAGGGCAGCTGATGGATGACTGTCTGGTCAGGTCTGACCAAACAGTAGGTCAAACCATGTGGAAGCCATCTGTCACTGTCGGACAGAGAGGAAAGGACGCTGGAGCAGCCCTGATGCTCTGTAAGGGTAACAATGGTCCGTGAATCCCTCTGTCCCTCTGGCCTGGCTTGCTAGAGCAAGGTTTCCTCCAGCAATTGCTTTATAAAACCATTAAGCAGCCATGAAAACAAGTGCCTGTCCATATGTCCAAGGGCCACTGGAAACCCAGGAGCAGGTTTAAGAAAAACAGAAGCCCCTCTCCCTTTCCTTCTCAGCTCCTAGTGAAACTTCCTTGGATTGGGGAGTGCCTTTCTGTGAGGAACTGTTGTAGGATTGAAGTGGTAAGAAAGGGCAGGTACAGCTGGAATCAGACTTAGTGCCCCAGCTTTGGGTTAGGATGGAGTGATGTTAGGCTGCTTTTAAGGTTGAAATCAGAGGTTACAAGACTTCAAGGAAATCTAGTCACCAGTATTCTACCCCCCAGCTCTTTCTCTTGCAGGGACTGCTACTCAAAGCTTGGTCTGTGGCAGCAGCATCACCTAAAGAGCTGATTAGAAAGGCAGGATCTCAGGCTTCTCCCTGCCCTTCTGAATCAGGACCGTATTTTAACAAGACTCCTCCAGATGCTTTATTTGCATGTTAGAGTTTGAGAAGTTCTGTAATAGGGAACTCTGAGGAGCTGCCTGGAACAAGAACTATTTCTTCTAGCACACCAGGCCCCAAAAACAATAGTAGCTGAACATTGGCCAAGCATGACATTGTTCCAAATGCCGTGCCTAAAATGCATGATCGCATCTCCTCCTTACAACAACCCTGGCAGAGGCACTATCAGTATTCCCCATTTACAGATAAGGTGGTAAAGCTCGAGAAATGTAAATAATTTGCCTAAGATTACACTAGGAAGGAAATATAGAGCCACAGGTAGCACCAAGCACCCATATTCTTTCCTACCCTGCCATAAATATGAAAGCAGTTGGGCTGAGGAAGCATGCCCCTCAAGGGAGAGGGGAGATGAAGAGGAATTTCCCCCAAAGCTTCCAAAAATCATATTCCAGGAAAAATAGAGCCAGTGGAGAATTAATTCAATAAAATTTTCTCTATCTCTGAAGCCTTCCCATTGGGGCCCCTTGATTGCCCTTGGAATTCCCAGAATAGCCCAGATTGGAAGTGGCAGGAACCTGGTAGGTGGACTTTTCTTCCCCTTTTCCTCCTTGGAACAACAATCTCCACCTGCAAACCCAAGGGAATAATCCCCTGTCTCCAGAGAACCACAGGAAAGCTCAGGACTAAGGCAACTCTTTGCCCCTTTAATCAATATCTTGCCTTATTGCTGGAGTCTTAAATTCATCATCCCATGTGTCTAGTCAACCATTCACCCATTTAACAATGCTAGGCACTGTTCATGCAGGGAGCAAGACCAACAAAATTTCTATGCTCATGGAGCTTACATTTTAGTAGAAGTCAGGCAATAAATTAATATTTACTCTAGAAATACATGCTGCATAAAATACAGCAGGGAAAAGGATAGAGCATGACGGAGTTGGGGAAGGCTACTTTACATAGAGAAGTCATGGCTGATGTCTCTGAGGGCAGACACCTGAGCTTATTCTGGAAGATAGTGAATGAACCATGTGGCTATCTGAGGAAAATGCTCCAGGTAGAGTGAACAGCTGGGACAAGGGTCCTTGGTAGATTTAAGAAACAGCAAAAAGCCCAGTGAAGCAAATGAGTAAGAGCTGAGTGGTAACTGGGGGCCAGACCATGTGGAGCCTAGTAAGCCCTGTTAAGGGACTTCACATTTTATCCTAAGAAGAATAAGAAGCCATTAAAGCATTTTGAGGAGAGGAGTGACATGATGTAATATTCCTCATATTTTGGCAGGATTGCTCAGGCTGTCATTGAAAATAGACTGTAGGAGAGCAAAGGTGGAAGCAGGAAGATGACATAGGAGCTATTGCAATGCTCTGAGCAGGAGGTTATGCCAAGTTTGGACCAGGGTGATGGCCATGGAGGAGAGGAGAAGTAGCCAGATTCTAGATATATTTGTTAGGTAGAGTTGAAAGGGCTTGCTGATGGAAATCCTTTAGCTCTTCCTTTTTTCCTGGCTCTGGCTTTGTCATGAGCTCTGACTTCTGCTTTTTTTTATTGCCCACTTGGTTTTGATCTCTGACCTCTTGAATTTCCTGACTCAAAAAGTCTTGCTTGTATGTCCTTGACCAGTCTCAGTCCCTTATCTGGCACTCCTGGTTGGCCACACCCATGCTGCAGAATGGCATATACAGTGTTGCTGCTGCTTATCAGTATCAATACTTCCTACTTGTGCTTTACAGTTTAAGCCCTTGTGTGTGTACATTATCTCATCTGACTAGGTTTTACGGACCATTTCATGCCTTTCATTAGGCTTCAGGAGACCTCAAAGAGAAGGAATGAGTCCACCTTGGCTGAATTTCAGACAAATTAACTCCTTGGCAGCTGCAGACCTGGCAGAGGGCAGGCAATAGTTATATAAATGTGTGTGTGTGCATGTGTGCTCACAAGTGTGTATGTAAGCTGAGACACAAGGCTTAGGGGTAAACCCCGAAAGGATACAGAAACTAACCTGAGGGCAAGGAACAGGCTGACAGAGTCCCAGAGAGCATGGATCATGGTGGGGGAAAAAAAGAGGTTCTAGGGCTGTGGGCAGAGAACCAGGAGGGAGGGGGAAAAGGAGGCAAATCTGGGGCCCTGATGGGGGGTGAATGCTCAGGAGAGAAGGCTGAATGGCCAGTACCAGCAACAGGTCAGAACTGTGAGTAGTCAGCCAAGTCCTGAGAGTCAGCTCAGGGAAGCCTTTCAGAAGGGAGCCAGGCCAGGCCAGGGCAGTGAGTGAGGGGAACCAGCACTGTGCACTAAAGTGATCCTGAGAAAGCCTTTGCCCAGGTCAAGGGGCTTCCCTGTGTTTCCTTTTAATTTTTTTTAAACTTTATTTTTAAATAAGTTTTAGATTACAGAAAAAGTTACATCGAAAATATAGGGGATTCCCATATATCCCATCCCCTCACTCTCTCATATTTCCCATTTTAACATCATACATTAGTGAGGTACATTTGTTACAATTGATGAACAAATACTGAAGCATTGCTACTAACCATGGTCTATAGTTTACATTATAGTTTACACTTTGTACTGTACAATTGTATAGGTTTTGACCAAATGTATAATGGGCTGTATCCTAAATTGCAATATAATGCAGAACAATTCCAGTGTCCCAAAAATGCCCCATGTTAAACCTATTTTTCCCTCTCCCTCCCCTCTGAACCTCTGGAGACCACTGTCTTTATATAAATGTTACAAGTTCTTCCATTATTACAATAATAATAAGTCTACTTTGGTCCATGGTTACAGTCCCCCTTTATGTTTGTTCATTCCTCAATCTTTAGGATTTGGAGATGGTGACAGCCACTATGCTTCAGATTAAGAGGGGCTTAGATCTTATGGGGCAGGTGGAAGAAATTGTTTTGCTTGCAGTTGTAGATACTCTTTGCTTTTGGGTATGGGGGTTGCCGATCATCATCATTTTGTTAGTTGTCCTGGGTGAGTCCAATGAACTGGAGAATAGGTGTTGGCTGCAACTTTGCTAAGATTCAGGACTCAACTGGCATATGAACAGCTAAAAGATTTAAGTCTCTGGTACATATATTTAATGGGTATAGTGCTAATTGTAGATTCAAATAAAAGGGATACAAGTGTCATGTGTAGGGAAATTATAATTGAGTCTAACTCTGTAACATTGTGGAAATAGGTTGTTGTATATTCCAAGATAAAGCCCATTGACAGGGTGCTGATTTCAAGAGATTATGTGCCATGCCTATAATGTCCAGATGGCTCTAGAGCCTTCAGGACAACCCCTATATGAGGCTTTATTTACTGTGGCACTTAGTGAGATCTGCCTGAGACATGCTTAAGAATAACCTGGGAATGACCTCTCAACTTATTTTGAAATCTTTTAGCCATAAAAACCCTTTTTGTATTTAATGTTTCCCCCTTTTTGTAAAGGTCTTTTTCCAAATGCATCGCTGGTTGGTTCTTGGTATTAATTCCTCAGTGCCAGGGAGGTTCATCCCTGGGAGTCATGTCCCATACTGGGGGGAAGACAGTGAGTGCATTTATTTGCTGAGTTTTGCTTAGAGAGAGGGCACATTTGAGTAACAATTTGGTGACTCAATTTTAGGCAATAATTATTATTTTAGTAACAAGTTGGTTACTCAATTTTAGGCAACAGTTATTAGGTTAAGTTTCAATTTAATAAGAATAAGGTTCATAAGTACATACATTAATATTGAGGGCTTGGCATATTGGACCATTTTCTTTACTTAGGCACTGCCTATGTACTTGAGAAATTCCTGCCCCTCTATTTGAGAATGTACCAGGACTCCCCAGGATGGGAATTTAATATTTTGTTGGTTACTGTGTGGGTCTCCACCCACTGAGATAATGCCCTATGACCACATGGACACATTCATATCCCATAGAGGCATGCCCCAGGTGCACCCTTTCCCACACATTCCCCCACCACTGACGCCCTGCGCCAATGACCCTCTCCTGCCATAGCTGCCAAGAGAACACTCCCACAATTGTATTCTCAACCACAGTCCTAGATTAGAGCAGAATTAAATGAAATTGAGAATTTAAAAAAAAATTAGAAAGAATTCACAAAACCAAAAGATGGTTCTTTGAGAAGATTAATAAAAGTGACAACCTTTAGCTAGACTAATAAAGAAAAAAAGAGAGAAGATGCAAATAAATAAAATCAGAAATGAGAAAGGGGATATCACCCCTGACCCCACAGAAATAAAGTGTATCATCAGTGGATATTTTGAAAAATTGTATGCCAACAAGATGGGCAATTTAGGTGAAATTGATGAATTTCTAGAAACACACAAGCAACCTAAATTGATGAAAGAAGAATTAGAAGAACTCACAAGTAGTGAGATTGAATTAGCCATCAAAAACATTCCAGAGGGGGGCAGATGTGGCTCAAATGGTTGGGCGTCTGTCTCCCATATGGAGGGACCTGGGTTCAATCCCCGGGACCTCCCGGTAAAAATAAATAAATATATATATATATATAGAAGGTGCGTGTGCTGTCGGGCCCCACCAAGCCACACAGCAAGATGATGACGTAACAGTAGAGAGACGCAGGGGAGAGCCAAGACGAGATGCGCCAAAAAAACAGGAACTGAGGTGGTACAGGTGGTAGGACACCTCTTGCCCACATTGGAGGTCCCCAGGATCGAATCCCAGTGAAGACAGGAGGAGAAGGATGAGAGGAGAGGGCAGGAAACAGACACAGAGAATT